>JAYRBW010134946.1:0-15607 GCA_036023295.1 Invenusta paracnida
CTATCCTATATTACCTACTACATAGTTCGCTTAGCTTTACTAGCTAACGACCTATTGCCATAGGTCTAGATAGGCTACTTATTATTACATATAGAAATAACGTAAAGCATTTTGACAATGCTCGACCAAAATATAGATTATCAAAAATGTAAATACTTACTTATGATACGACAATTATATACTTACTCTATTTTAAGGAGTAATTCTATTCTTGTAAAAGATTTTACCACAAGATTTTAGTTTCGCCTTTTTATAATTTTTCTCGCTAACACAAATACTCTCTTGCCGCGGAATTTTGAAAATTACGGTTATAGTTATTTAAGTTTATCTATTTCTGTGCGGAAAACAATAAGAGTACACTTTTGGACCACATTTCTTTTTGCAGGAGGGAATGGTTCAATATGAGATCGATACCCGACCAAATGCAAATATTTCACTGACATCATTTCTCACTTCGATTGCTTGCACTAGTCTGGTGACAATGGGAACTGTAGATTTTTTCTTTTTTGTTTTGAAGAATGTCAAGTAACTCGAAGTAAGTATAATTAGGAGTTATTACATTATATACAAAAATCAGTAATTTACATCCATATAAAATGCAATATTTATATCCGGGTTTATTTAAAACTATATATATATATATATATTTAAAAAAAATTGATGTGCAAATAAATATTAATAAATATTTTATAATTGAGTCAAAATGTAATAATTCTTTTATAAAGAAGAATAAAACGTTAAAAAAATACGCTCCCTGTAATTATAGGCAAACAATGTATTTAAAAATACAAAAATACTAAAGTTTATATCATCTATACAGGCAGAGTTAGCTCCGATATTACGTCAAAATTAAATTGTTGACATTATTGGTAAATATTGGGACACGCAACACACAGGATTCGACAATCACAGAATACGGATTATCTATGACGAGTCTACGAATATAAGCCGATCGATCATAACAGCAAGCAATAGAAATTGCACGTTGGTGTGAGTCTTCTCTAGTTAAGTAATTAAAGAGAACAGAAAGAAGATAGGAATGTCTTAAGGTCTATGCACACCGAACGCAGCGCGAAGCAGCGCGTACAAAATAGTCAAAAAGTGTTAAATCTTACGGTGCAATGCACACCGAAAGAAGCGCTGCGCGGCGCATCGAAGATCAATGATGAATATTCTCAACTTTACTTTATTTGATTATGTTAAATAGATTTTTATATATTTAACTAATACCATAAATTAAAACGTATGTTCTGCATTATAGTATACATAATATTATTATGTATGTACATATAATATTGTACTAATTTATTAAATTTACATGTGTTGTGTTCTGATATTTGAAAATAATGCAATCAATTGAATTCTGACGTTATATTTGAACCTGATTTTACTGTTACATGATTTATAATTAAATATGTATTGTAAATTGCTTTGTTCACCAAATACTAGAGAGTTTATTTAGGTAATGTATAGCTTTATTTTTTCAATGTAATTGTTATTTATAAAAATAAGAATATTACTTATTCAAATACCACAAAAGTATAATATTTAATCATTCTTTATTTCTTTGATTAACCAGACAATTTATTTATTTATAGGAGTATAACATACGAGTATACAACAAGCCTTCATTTTACAATTATCGTACTCGTATTATGGAAAAATTCCGTCTCGTGCAATAATTGTACATATATTAAAATTAGTATAATAATTTCTAATATGTAAAAAAAAATTAAATTATATGAGCAATGTAAAATGAAAAAAATATGTCTGTAAACATTTACACTTAATAAAGTAATATATTACCAGACTATTGAAACAAACAAATGAACGAATACTTAGAAAAATTACTTTTAAAATTAACATAAGTAAAGAAAAATTTCAATTATTAAGCAATTAGCAACTAAGCTAATGACAAGGCATTTTTTAACAAATATTATTCTTAATTGACATATTATGTCTCTTAAAATATATATCCTTAATGATTTATATAACAAAATATATTCAATTAGGTTGGTTTACGTCACATTAAAAGAATAATAACATATATTTTTAAATAATTTTATTGACGTGCCATTTTTATAACATAATTAACAAAATTATAATCGAAGACATTTTTCTAACTCTTCGAGAGAAATTTGACTACCATGATGAAGTATAGAATACATTTTCTTAGTTACTCATATATTACAAATAATTAAAACATTAAATTCTGTTTCAATTTCAGATGAGAAAATGTCACGAATAATCAAATATATTTTCCAGCAATTATTTTACTTGCATATATATGATTATATGCTATATGATGTAAAATAGTGTTTTATGCTAAATACATGTAAATATAATTTAATGATAAATACCTTCTCCTATTTTATCGGTTAGTTTTTACATAACATAATTTAAATAAGTACATATGCTTGGGAACCAACCGCATTTAAAATGGATTTATATCAAATCTTTGAAAGGGATCAATTTCCATAAAGGTCTCTCCCGAAACTATCATGGAACATGAAAAATAGATTGTAACAGAGAATGCAATCTACCCGCTACAACATATAACTATGTAGACATATACCATTTTTGTGGAATCGATGAGTCCATAGAATGCTAATGTCTAATTGCAATTGTGTTTGTAATATGTTTATATATAGTATACTTTTGTGCTGTGTTATTTTCTACAATAGATAGAAATTATATTTTTAAATACTTTTTATAAAGTTAGGATATTTATTTACATAAATATAATTTTGTTAATTTTTCAATTAATACTTAAAACAAATTAATTAAATACACAATAGAATTTTACAATTGAAGTGGCTCTTTTTAATTTTTCCGATTAGTAGAACATTGTTGTCAGTTTAACATCTTGACATTCTCTCATAATTATTAATCTAAACACATATCATTAATCCAGCAGTTTCAAAATTAAAAATATAAACCAAAAAAACCTGATAAAATTATCACAGATAGATTTGAGGTAGTAATTACTCATATATAGAGAAAAAATATCATGTTGAGCTACCATTAAATAGATGATAAAATCTGCCGTTGTTTGCTATATTATTCGTGTAATCTATATTTTATTTACAACTACCAATTAAATGCATAATATGTGCCATTACTTATATTAAAATCGTTTTAACCGAATTCACAAAGTGGAAAAATAAACAACGCTATACTGGATTGCATATGAAGAGAAAAACAATTTAACAGAAATATGATTGCTTTTATTGCGTAGTAAAACTATTAGTTTTTTAAGGGGAAGAATTCATATCCATAATCCATTAAAATTAGTGTTCAAAAATTGAAAAAGATAAATTAAGTTGTAATTCATGTAAAATATCTGGAAAAAAATTAAAAGGAACATTATTAAATTTATATAGGACATGTGCATTTTTGTACGACTAAAAGATATTACGCGTAGTTAAATAAATTACTCGAATTCAAGTGTGTGATTATTTATTTTATAAATCACTTATTTAATATTGTTTTTATATGTTTATTTCTTAATCTAGTCAAGTTAATTTTTAAAATTAATTATATATGCAAATTTAGTTTTATTTATAGCAATTTTAATAAGAAAAACATTGGAGTGAATATATGTCTAACAATAATATTTGTAAATAATATATTTTAGTTACCCTATGACAATGATTTGTAATGATTAAAATTAGTAAATCATGCTAATATCAAAGAACTATGAACATATTGTTGTATTATATATAATTTTGGTTAAAGGAGCTACATTTTAAAGAGAATATCTTAGAAAACTTCGATATAACATTAATAAATATGATTAAAATATGTAGAAGCATGAATATTAGCTTTAAAGTTAATTTAATTAACATTTATTTTATAAAAATGTAAAACATACCCAAATTAAAGATCAGTATGTGTGATCCAAAAATCGCTGAAAGCTCCTAGTTATAATTTTTAAAAATCCTTTATTTTGACGTTCTGTGTGTGATTTTCTATATCCTATTAGACTCTTCTGTTCATATAAAGAGAAAATATATTGTTAAACATGGATAAGAATATATCATACATCTGTACATAGATATGTTTTAATAGAAGTCAATATGAAAACTATGAAAATATAATATCTATATAATTTTAATTAATACCAAAAAGTAATACATATTTACTGGAAATTATTAAAAAATAACAATACGTTGGCAAAGTTGTAATACATAAATGACGTTATATTTTACAAAATAATAAATTTATTATTAATAAATATTACCATTTACATATTATCCTACTACTAACAAGTATTCCAATGTTATAAAATATTTAAGTTAATTTTTTATAAATAAATCGAGACAGTCAAAAACCAAACCACCATCAAACTTGTGTTAAATCCATAAAAAGTAATCAATATATAAATTAAAATCTAAAATATTTCCATTTAAAATGTTTTGCATTTTAAAATTGTGGTCATTATATATAATTTTTTTTTATATATATCAAATCATTAACATATCATTTTATAAAAAAGATATAAATAGTAGTCTTTTTTCAAAAAGTCTTTTATATCGTGTGATTAATAATTTATAACAGAACTTTATTTTTTGATATCAATCTTATTTCTTCAAATCGCAAAGTAATTTATTTAATAGTTAAACTTTGAGCACATATAAAGTATAACAAATATACATATATATGATTAAATCTTCTATTAAATTATTTGAAAGGAGTATTTTATCAAATTTAAATATAAATAAACAGTTAAATCGGAAAGAAAAATCCAAAGAGTATTAATACACTGAAAAAGACGAATAAAATTCACACAATTTAAATATGACTCGTACGATTAAGGAAATAAATAATTAACATGAAAATTAGTTACATTGACGATATCTTATGTTAAGACCATAGAAATTAATCAATATATAAATGTATATAAAATAAAACAAATATTTATGTTTAAGACCCCATAGAGTTAGAATGACAAAAGTTGTCACTCTGTAAATTTTGTCAAAAACTCAATATTTTATTAATTATTCCTTCTTATATTATGACATTGAAAAAATTCATAAATATTATTATAATAGTTGTGTAATTCATATAAAAAGTAAATGTTATAACTACTTTTGCCCGATACTTCAGTAGTAATTTTTTTTTCATTTTGTGTGCATTTTGTCTATTTGAACAGCCATAAGCAGCACACAATTTACTCGAATTAGGCATTTTGCTTAATAAATTTATGAGTATTAGTGTAAGCGAATAAGGCCAAAAATGGGACAAACTAGGAATAAATTAGCATCAAGACGTTTTTGGTATCATTAGAACCGTAATAGAAACCGAGTTGCTATAATTATATTTAAAAGAGTAAATATTGTCACATTGAAAAAATAAATGAATAAACTATCGCATAAACAAATGATACAAACAAACCAACCACATTTCAATCAAAGTCTGAATCAAAATCGTCTTCATCTACTTGAAGCTCAGTAGGGACGATACTATTGTTGTTGTTGTATGTCATAGAGCCGTGGAAACTATAGCGTTTTCCGCGCTAGCTCAATCGCCCCTCTAGGGTTAGAATAGAAGACCGATAGGGGCGGATCGGCCTCCCCAAAAATCTCCTGCTTGGCTTTCGACGATTTTGGGCATTCCTAGAACCAGTGCTCCAGGCTGTGAAGTTTGTCGGGACAGACTGAGCACATGAGGTTGATGGTGGGGTCGAGCACATGTTTGTAGGCTCTGAGCTCACGCCAATGCCCGCTCCGGACACTATAGCAAGGAAAGTTTGGTCTCTTCTGTTCAGACAGCTGTGATCACCCTTACTGGTACTGTACACGAGGAGCGACCGATTGTGAGTGATTGGAGGATCTTTGATGGTTCTGTCGATGTAGACCGTCGCACTCCTGTAGAGGATAGGTCTTGTGAGCTCGTTGCTGCGCGTTGCATCCTTTGCCAACTTGTCCGCTATCTCATTTCTCGGAATGTCTATATGTCCTAGAATTCATTGGAGTATGATGTCATGTCTCAGGTATACCAGCTTTATCTTAATGACTTGCGTCGACGGATTGTTGTTCTTGAGAGCTATATGAAGAGCCTGGCTGTCAGAGCAAATAGCAATGGTATAAATGCCGGAGAAATGAGTGGAAGCGGTTATCTTCACAGAATGAACTCGTGATAGCCCTGCCTCTCGCAGTAGTTGACTCCAGAAAGATCGGTTTAGAGGTGTCCTCTCTGGTGGAAACCACAGTTTCTCCTCCATGCCTTGTCCCTTCTGAGGCAGAATCGTCTGTATACATAATGATATCCGCCTTCAGTTCTGTGATGGTCTTGATGACATTAGCTCGCATTTCTTCGTTTGACATTTCTGTTTTGGCTATATTCCCACAGGAGGTTTTGAAAATGACCATTCCAGAGATGCACCTAAGGAGCATTAATGAACGAGTCGAAAGGTTTGCGATAGCCCAATTCTGTGGATATGTCCTCTTTCGTGAGATTCTTTAAGATGCTCCTTCTGAGTCTGTGTTTGACGTTTTTGGTGAGAATGATTCTCCTAAGGTGGTCTTCTGTCAACCTCAAAGCTTATTCCTTGGCCTTAAAGCATAGCCACCTACTGACGGTCTTAAACGAGGGGCAACCATTCTCCAATTTGAGGGCATCTGTAGGGGTGATTCTGAACTGCTCTGAAATTTTACTTGAGGCGTTGTTCTGGGCTCTTTTCAATGTTGTGAAGGCTGTATCGGAAAGCCATGCTGGGGTCGCGTAGTCCATTACACTTCTCACAAGAGGCTTGTAGACCACCATAAGTTGGCCTTGTCTCCAGCCCCATTTGGAGTTCCCGATGATAGAATGATGTTCGATCTCTTCCTGACTTTCGCAAAAACATTTTCAACATGCTTGTTGAAGGAAAGAGTTATGTCAATGTGGACTCCCAAAACTCTTGTGGTTGGATTGAAAGGCGTGGGCCTGTTTATGATGGTAAGATTGAGGATGAAGCCAGCTTCATTGCTACTCATCGAAAAAAGGCTGACTCGCTTTTTTAGGGGTTGATGGTCATCTTTTCCTCGCGTACCAATCAGTAATGTGGCTTAAAGAATTCTGAAGTTTCCCTCTTGCAGCTGTGATCGAGGAATCCATGGCCCATACCGAGATGTCGTCCGCGTATTAGACTGTGTCTTCATCGTTGGAAATAACCTTGTTAATCGAGTTTATATAAAAGATGAAGAGGAGAGGTGCCAGAACCGACCCCTGCGGGAGTTTTTGATGGATGGCTGGTGTTTTGCCAAGGGTGTTGTTAAGGCGGACTGTGGCGAGTCTGTTTTGGAGATTCTTTTTCCCTAAAAAGATAATAACTACATATATATGATGAACACATATTTGGTTAGCATATAATATATTATTAACATTCAGATTAATGTCACTATAGCATTATCAGCACTGCTAAAATGAATAATAATAATAAACAATATATTTATTTAGTACAAAATTTGATACATTGTACAGGGAAAATCCTAAAGTATCTTAGAAGATAATCTGCTGGGTACCCTTTAAATATATATATAATATATATAAATGTATATATTTATGGGTACCTACTTGGACAAAACTATTATATTATATTTAAATAAATTTAAATTTATAATTACTAGTATTGCACAACTAGTTTCTTTAAAACAAAATAATATCTCAAATTACATATGTATAATATTTATAAAAATCTAAATAGATATCCAAATACTTACATTGTATATGTTTTATGTATAGTATATATTATGTACTTATAAGTAAAAAAAATATAGACCTTACATATGTATAGTTGACGTTGAATCGCAACCACTCCAAGTATGGGCAAATAGAAGCTATTCTTTGTAGTTACAGCTTGCAACAAGCTTTGTAAGACTCCATGACTTAAGTACTGTAGTCGATCTTTCCTTAATGACAGCACAGAAGATTATGTCATACAGTGTTTTATACCAGTGTAATATCAAGAGGAATAGCACGTCCAAATATCCTAAACAGAAACTGCCACTTCTTCATAAATTGCCTTCCCAAGGGCTTTTTAACTATCAAGACTTCCGCATCACCACAGCTCACAGCTATAGACAACTTCTACACCCCCTGTTCCAATATGTGCACCGAGAAATTGAATGAATTGTCTCTTGTTCGACGTATTGCATAGAAAAATTTGACGTGTAGTAGTGACGGTTATTCTTTCAGTGACGGTGATGTTCGCTGATGCTGTTGATAAATCTCTGCGAGCATGTTCAGTGGACTTGATGGACATGTCATCTGTGTAGCCATAAAAAAACACATAGAACCTTTCATAACTGTTGTATTTGTATAGCACATACTTGGAATATGTATTGACCACACTCTTGAAGGTAGAATTTGGTTACCACTGAACTTTGTGCAGAAGTGCACCTCCATCAATTAAATATTTATTTGACTTGGGCATTATCCCATTCTTAAACAGTGATGTTGGCTCTGGGGTGAGTTCATAGTTGAAATGTTTAGCAACAAATTCCTCTATTTGCAGAAAAGCAGTTAACCTTGTAAAGAATATTACAGGATCAATATGGACGGCATTTTCTCGATTGTAATCCCAGGCCATAAAGACTGGAACATTTTCCCTTTGTCTTTTTGTTTAATTTTTTGATTCTCTATGCAAACGTTGTTTAGTTTCTCTTGGTAGGACCTACCAACTCTGTCTATGTCGTCGAAGACGATCCCATCTTCATCCGTAAACTCTGTGAAACCAGTTGAGAGAATTCTCAAGCTTGGGTTTTCAGCATAAAAGGGATTGTGACAGCAGAACAAGTCGATTATCTTCAGTAAGTCAGCATTATACCTCTTTATTTGAGACTGCCCTAGTTCTGAGTGCTGCTCAGTAGTTTTAGTGAAGAGCCCCAGTAAGGTCACTCATAGCACTCTGAACACTTGCGCAACGATGCATGGTCATCACCCACAACAACTTGACGGATACTCAGTTTTTTCTGGTCCCAAACCGACTAATAAATCTTCAGCACATTACTTCGCTACAAGTGACAATAAAGAAGAAGCTGGACCTTACATGTCTCTTCTTCCATCTACTATTAGTTGTGGACATCCCATATTAATACGACTCACTTACATCATCTTCCTGGTGTTCTGTTTCTTCCTCCTCTTCGGTGCTACCCAATTCAATGCTTTCTACGTGAGCAGAGAAAAATGCAGACAAGAGATTTGAATGAAGTGCTGAGAAGATAAGGAAGTGGCCTCTGAGGACCCTTGAAACGGCTTTCCCAGACCATATGCTCCACAGCATTTGAACCGTAGACTGTCCCCAGTGCTTAATAAATTCCCGACCCTTTCATTAGGTGACCAATACTTCCGATGAAGCTCATCCTGATATGAAAATCACGCAGGATCAAAACCACCTTTAGCCATTTTTCCTGCACAACCTTCATTGCTTTTAACCAAAGTGACTGATCAAAGGTTAAACCACTGGGGTTGGGACATTCAGTATCTTGAACTGGTCTATGACAAACAACAATGTTGAGTATATACATATAAGTCTGGCGGAGAATCTTCGCAACCACTCTGAAACAGTGAAATATAAGCACATCGCAGCGTTCAGATGCAATGACTGATGAAAACAGTTCGACTGGATCGATAATTAATGTTAAACTTTGTAATTGTACAAATATATAAAAATGTAGTTCAATTGAACGAACATACTAAACCGAAAAAGTGAACAAGTTTGCAAAATACCACCTTTCACGTTTGTATGTGTAAAAATTTTCCCCCAAAAGCTACAAAGGGAGGCATTTAGTATACCAATCTACAAAAATTGCAGTTATAATGGTACCAAAAACGTATTGATGTTAATTTATTCCCGGTTCAATCCTAATTTTCTTACGCTATATGTAATATATATTTTTTGATAAACAGATCTTATTAATTTTTAGTCTATGACTGTAACTATATACTTTTCAAAATATCATATTGATATTTCACACAGTCATAGTTCATTGAAATTTTAAATTCATCGGGTATTTTGTATTTGTTTGTTGTTTATATTTTCAAATGGAAAATATAAACCTCTTATTTTGTTTCAAAATAATCATATAAAATACCTAAAATACCTAATATACCTAATCAGATTATGAATGATTTTTAATGGTAATTATATAAAATTGAAATTGAAAAAGAAAAATTTAAATTTATAATATGGGACAGTTTCTCTAGAAGACCACCTACTTTAGACATTATTTCTTATTTCAAGCTAAGGCTCGGCTGTTTTAAGTTAAAAGTGATATTTTTATGCATTTTTCTTTTATAACTAATATTTGATTTACAATATGTTGTTTTTCTTTTCACCAAATATTTAAGCTGATAGATGTCGTAAAGTGTTCCTAATAATAATTAATGTATTACCTTAATTTATTCCATTGTACTAAATTTGATTGTATTAACTTTAAAACGCTCACCTGAGCATTAGGTTCAAAATGTTTAAATATCCTAACATTTGAAATAGTCATAATTTGTTTTTCGAAATAAGTTATCAACTTGCGGCTTTTTTCTATAACGTAGGTTTTTTCAACAATTCAGCCTATGCTACTAATTCCGACAGGGAAATAATGTTTAAGGTATTATATGTTTTCTATTGAAGCTGTCCCATTTAACAATAACAATATAACAAATTCAATGCATACGAATTTGTTAATAGAAATAAATTATTTGTTAAATATAAATAAATAATGAGATATAAATCACAGAAATTATTAAACACAGATTTTTTAATCATATTAATTTCATATACATCGCACTGTAAATTTTCCTCAATATATATATATAGTTTTATTTTAATACATTTTATTAAAATGGCTTACACAAACGTAGTATTATGTATTTTTGTTTAATTCATTTTAAAAGCAAATGGCAAGAAATAACGAAAACACTCCTTAGCTGTTTTTCCAGATGTTAAGATAGACTCATATTTAGTAATTTATGGAAATAAGTATTTTATTAAAAAAACACGCATATCAATATTTGAAAAATGCGAGATTAATGTCCAATTAAAGTTTTGAAGCCTTTTTTTTAAAGCCTTTTTTTAAAGCCTTTTTTCGATACAATTTTGCAAGAAAGTAGTTTAAAGTTACAAACGTATTTTTCATAAAATGTAATGTTTATATATGTAAGTTTAAATCAGTCTAAATTAATAATAATTATTATTATTATTGTGCTAGACTTGAATGATAACAACATAACAAACATTGATATAAGACAAACTTATTTTTGATAAATTTTACCAATATAAACTTTAAATGCTTCTAACCCAAAATTGTCAAAAAAAGCGAAAGGGGGTGTTTCCTTAATTTTCCTGAAAGTATATTTTTTCATACAATTTTTTCATACTTAAGTTGTCTGTAAACTATCATGTATTGCATGTACATATATCTAATAACTGTTTAACTGCTGTCAGTTTTTAAAATATTATTTTGTTACCATCAAAAGTAAAATCAAATACTAATATTTACTACAAATAGAGTTTGAAAACTATAGACATACATAATTTATCAACAATTTAGATTTTTTCAAAAACTTATATTTATAAATATATTAGAATATATAATATAAACTTAGTTTACCCATCCACCGTTGTTTTTAATCCAAGATCCAAGTGAACAGTAGACATAAGCAACCGTCCACTCGATGTAGAGTATTGGCGTGAATGGGTGATCCCAGGCCTCCAATGTTGCTTTTTTGCATATTATTGCCGTGAAGGCAAGCATTGCGACAATCTTACTCCAGTTATTTTGATCTCGGCAGAACAGGTTGTTCAGCACATTCCCGAAGGCGTCATGATTAACATTAGTTCCAAGAAGGGCCACGGTATCATAGTAAAGAGTAGGTCCAAGTTCTTCGAGTGAACGAGCCTCAAAGTCCTGAACAAGTAGTAGGAGACAGTTCAGTAGATCATCGCGATCCTCTGCAGGACATTCGTTGATAAAGGTGTCCAGCTGAAAAGCGATTGGTCGAGAGGCGAAGTCTTGAATCTCTATCTGAAGGTAGCGTTGGACAAACGTCGCGACTAGACGTCGCGTTTTCCAGACTTCCTGCTGTTCGCGGACAAAGTGTGAGCGGGGCATTGGTTTTATTGTTGTCAAGGATCTTCTACGTTTTGATAGATTGGTAGATTATATATTAATCCTTGTCTGCTGATTTCATTAGTCAGTCCTTCTATCTTTCTTCATACATCGTCCACATTAAAAAAGTATAACAAGTATTAACGGTTGATCATATTGTTTGTTCTAGTATATACAATATTTTTGGATTTTCTAAAAAGTAATGTTCAGTTATAATTTTAATATTTATCATTAAATAATGTATGAAAATAGTTGTTTTATTTAAATTTGGTTAATATTATAAAGTAATATCCATATTCATATTATAATCATTTTATTTTTCAGTAACCAACAAAACTGTTACTTTTCTAAAATATAAGCGTTTCCTAGTTTTATTTGTTACACTTTAATTAAACACATATGTGGGTATATTTTTAAATTGAATGCGATTTGTTTTGTTAAACTTATTTCAGTAGCTTTTAACTATTTTATTTATTAAATATAATGAACTTGTATAGAAAATTATTTATAGTTTAGTCAGTACTTAATATAACATTTTGAATTGTTTAATTGCATATAGTGACATATTTCTTAAAACAAAATGTGACGTCCAATAAGAAAATATTTTATATGCGTTTGAGCATATTTTTTACAACATATAATTATATATACTAATCGCAATGCTGTTTACGATTGTCTTTTTACAATTTGGTATCCATATTATTATCAGAAACTTTAGTAATTATTTCTTGCATCAAATAATACATATTAACTATACTTTATATAGGACTAAAGTAAAACTATGTACTATAGTTTAGTAAAAAAAGGGAAAAATCGCTGTAAAAATGCTAATAAATTAATACTATTACTACTAGTACTAATACTAACTAATTACTACTAATAATAACTAATTACTATTAATAACACTATTTCTCTATAACTATCATATACTATAATATGTACAAATTGTCAAAGATATTAATTTATCATGAAAATATACATTACAAATTCAGAATTATAAACTTTTATAACTTTAACGTCCTTTTTTGTGCTTAAATGTACTTTATTCTGCTTTTTAGGTAACATTTAGATATATTGTTTAATTATGTTTTACACAAATCTCTTCTTTACAATCTATAATGTTTTCGTAAATTTTA
This sequence comes from Invenusta paracnida, assembly GCA_036023295.1. Classification (NCBI taxonomy): domain Eukaryota; kingdom Metazoa; phylum Platyhelminthes; order Proseriata; family Coelogynoporidae; genus Invenusta; species Invenusta paracnida. The sequence continues at coordinate 13,229 of JAYRBW010134946.1, forward strand.
TTTACTTGAAAACTACAGTAAATAATTAACCTGACTTAAGCATATCACTTAATTTAATGAAGGCAAAGAGTCAGGCACAATGACAATTACTGTTAAAAATGAATAATGCGTTATAACAGGAATTTTCATGTACATAATTTATTCTTTAGTGACAGAAGTCTTATTAGCAAAGTCTATTAGTTTATATGATCCGTATACATTTTAATATTTTATCAATTTCAGTATGTCATACGATATTTTAGAAAACCTTATATTCTCAAATATATTAATACTTTTTTTAACACAGAATTTATTAATTTTTTTGTCTTAAAATTAGTTTAATTAATTATTCATTCATATGAGAGGGACAATTGTACCATAAAATTATGGGACATTATAGATATACGTTCGTGGTAAACATATTGTTGCCGTCTAACAATTATTAGAAAATAATATATTTAATATTTAAAATTGTATATATTTTGTGCAAGCTAATTAATAAAAAAACGACATGAAATGTTAAAACTATTTAAAAAAGAGATAATATTTATTGAAGTCTCCTTCATCATAGAGAGGTTGGACGCATAGTGAACTATGGAACTGATTAAACTTCTTTTATAATTCACATCTTCTATAATTCTCTTCAACTGTAATCCAGGATTGCATAAAGCTCGTCAGAGTTGATAAGAAGTTTAAATTCTCTTTGTATTTTGTCTTCATCAGACCCCAAACATTTTACTGAACGAAGGTTACTCTAGACAAGGGATCTGATATTATTGAATACATTTTTGAATATGAATTGCCGAATGTATGGTGGTATTATCTTGTTGATAAATGCCATTTATTTACTGGGATAATAGTTTCCCATATATTAATTATATATTGTATAACATATATTATAAGGATATTCAATTAAACAACAACATAAATGCACACAGGAATGATTTTATCCCTAATATCGTGTACAATATTTTGTTATAATTGTCTTTTTAATAATTTTTCCACGACTGAATACATTAGGAAGAGGCATTCTGCGCAAGTTCTTAATAAACCTACGTATTTTTAATTAGATTATTATATGTATATCCCTGTTCATATTATTAAAATTTAATAATATGAACAGGGATATACATATAATAATCTAATTACCCGCGTTTGAAGATGATTTTGTTTGGGACAATAAGGATGAATTAAATAATATAATTGCAATGTTACATGTTTCATTGGATGTATTTCAGTGAATTTAAAATTGGTATATTAAACGTGACAATATTTTTTTCTTTGTAGAAAGAGATAGACGATTAAGATTACTTATAAGATTATATATATTTAATTTATTTTATTTTATTCAGTTAACTAAAACTGTAGGTACATAAATAAAGTTAACTTACTTTAAAATAAAAATTATTGTAAAAAATGAAAAAATCCTCCAATGTTCTCCAACTCCAAATGACATAACTATCTAAACTCTCTAAAAATCAATTATTTAATATTAATATTTCAATCATGAGTATGTATATAAAACAAAATTATTGATCAATTATTAAATCATAAACTAATGATTTATGGAGAGATATTTGTTTAAATTTATCCATTGATCAATTTCTGTGGATTTTGTATCGTATGGCATCGTATTTATTCAACTATTCGATTCTCTGCATTGCTATAAAAGAGTTATAATTGGACGGTACGGTAGCATCATCTAGCCAAGAACATGAGCATCAATTAGCTTGAGATATGCTAACAGTTCTATTCATTAATGTTAAGGGGAATAGGGGTACGGTCTTTGACCGTTAATAAATCAGGTTAGAATTCATTAACAAGCTCATTTTTAGTATTAGCGTAATCAACAAGCGATAAGGAACAAAATGAACCTAATATGAAATTTTAAAAGAGTTTCTAAATACTTTTTTAAAAGTGGTCGTTTCTTCTTCTTATTATATAAACAAAAACGAACGCGTCACAAAATAAAAGCCAAGAAATGAGCTCCTCAAAAGAAAAACCTTGAAATGATATTGATGACATGAAGTGCAGCCATTAAATAAGTGTATATAAAAAGAGCGCCTATATTTAAAAAACAAAAACTTAAAATGATATTGATGATACATAGTACAGCCATCGAATTTTTGCGAATATATTTATGTCAGATAATGGTTTTGACACGTTTTTGTAATTAAAATTTCGTAAATAATTTTTTATTGATTTCTGAGAGCTTTTCCTCTTCGTGAAGTTCTGCAAAAATCCATTCGTTCCTGTTCAGTTCTAGTTCTGTAAAAGACATAAAAAAATAATGCACGGGAAATTATCTGTAAACTATTAAGGTAGTAATTAAAAATAAACGAAAAGCCTGTGTTGCGGTAAAATATCTGTATTACGAATTTTCGGAGATCCACTCCATAA
>JAYRBW010134957.1:0-15606 GCA_036023295.1 Invenusta paracnida
CTAAATTTATAGATTTCTATCTATATTTACGCCTAGGCGTAAGTAGTTACTACCGGTAGTAACTAATACCGCTTTATAAAATCAACATCTGACTAAATCTATTGATTGTCATAAAGTTACTACCGGGAGTAAGCTAATACCGCTTTATGAAATCCACCCATAGAGTTGTGACTATTGATTATTGATAACAGTTTGATACTACTATTTTCTTACCCTAAAGATTTTGTCGGACTTTTCGTAATATTTAAGATCATAGGGTGGATTATAGTAAAAAAATTATTTTCAGGCAATTCAAAATAAAATTCAACAAAATTAAAATATTATCCAAGCATTTTAAAACATTATTCAAGCAATTTAAAAGATTCTCCAAACAAATTAAAATTTAAGATCAATTTATACAGCAGATAGTAGTTACATTTTTAAATTATTTATAACACAAAAGTACCTCAATTTTACATTTAACATTATATAGGTATATATATACACATACCGTCAGTCCCGTGATCAAATGTCCGATCAGCAAAAAAACAATTGTCAAGAGAGGCTAAAAACATATTTGTGCTGCTGTTTTTCAACTAATTTTTTTTTTAATGCGCATATAGTATTTTGGCTTGGTCATTTATGGTATTTATAATATTTTAGAAAAAAATAAATGCCAACTTGATTTTGTAGTTTTAGAATCAATCTCTTTCTGTCTACCTATAGTATCAAACGCTTCTGATAAATCGAGGGCTGTTATGAGAACAATGTTACTCTTGTCGATTGCAGTAGGTCGATTAAATGAAAAAGTGCCGTCTCGCAGTTCAGTGTCCTTGACAGAATCCATGAGCCGACGGGGGTATTGCTCCAATGTTGTTAGTATGTGACATTATTTGGTCAGCTAGCAATTTTTCAATGATACGAGATATTTCATTGAGTAAGGAGACAGGGCGGTATGATTGAGGTTCTACTTCCGGGCCTTTTCTTTTCCATATTGTAGTTACTTGAGATATTTGCCAACTTGCGGGAAAGGTACATTCAGTTATGCTAGCATTTGCAATAGTAGCAATTTTATAGACCAAACATGCTCCACAAGCTTCACTATGGCCATGGGTACCGATGTGTAGGTTGCCTTCGCTAGTTGTTTAATGCTTTGTGGACGTCATAGGTAAGTTATATGTGAAAACTGATTTAAATTGCGCATATCTGCATCCTAGGTATTTCTATATTATCTTCTGTAATCCTGTTTGATTGCTTTGAGATTTTCATTTGTAATCCATGCTTTTTTGTTTAGTTAGGGCAATCTTGGTACATTTAAAAGGAGCCACTGTCCTTAAGGTTTTGGCCCAGGAGGAATTCCATTCAGATAGTAATATGTCCAAGCTGGCTGGGTCATTCGCCTCCATACCATTTGCAATGAGAGAATTGATGATCACATCTTTGTCAACTTTGTGCCAGTTCCGTTTAGAATATAACGGTGGTAGAGGTGCAGTAATTGGATTATCAGTTAAGTAGATTTCCACTGCGTAGTGATCACTAATATGATGCAAAACAGGTTTTGTTATAATATGACTAACATTAGTCCACACTGTGTCAATTACAGATCCCGCCTTCGATTTCCCTTAAGCTGTACGTGTGATAAATTGCACCTTATTATTGAGGTTTAGTGAACGCAATAGAGATACCAGGTTTTGTGGTTTAGGATGCTCTGATTTCATGTTGATATTTAGTTCGCCCAGGACAGACATTCGTCCTGTCCTTTTTTTCTATTGACAGGTTTTCGATTTTATCGAGGAGACTTGCTGATGCTTTTTGGCCAGGTGGTCTGTAAATAAAAATCCATCTCTCTGTATTTGTGTCGGACGCGATTAGTTGGAAATCGTATCCAGCAGATTGATGCACCTTTTTTATTAAAAAATCCTGTCTGACATATACAAGAATCCCTCCACCACACTTCTTGTGTATTTTTGAATCTTTTGAAGTTTCGTTAAATTTCGTACAATATATCGTGCTGAATAAACCATTTTATACACAAAGGGATCTGTTAGACTCCCCCACGGTAGTGCGCGTGTTAATCGTTATATATCTAATTAATTTAACAAATCATGAAAAGTGTCTTTATTCAAACACAACCTATGGGAAAATTTTGCGTCTTTATAATTCTCAAGTGAATTTGTTCTATGGCAGGACGAGGAATGTAGTAATTATATGTATCATAATTTATATCAACGAGATCCATTATGAAATACGTCTGGTGTGGCTGTGCTATATCGCTTTCATATAATTGTAAAAAATATTCCAATGAGTCATATATTTCAATGCAAAAAATTAAAAGAAAATTAAAAACAAGGAAAAGTTTTTTTTAAACATAAGAAAATTAACACCTAAAAAACGGATAAAAAATTAGTTTTACAAATCACGTTCATTCATGAATATAAAATTTGTGCAAAAACATTGTTTTGGTATCAAAACACCTTCATGAATACCACCCTAATAGCTACTTATTACTCATACTCTATGATATGTACTACTTTTATAAACAATTTTTTACAATAGAATTGCTATTTAGTATTGAAATACACAAACGTTTATTTTACATAGTGGACGAAAAGTAACACAAAATTGTTAATTTATTATATAATGTAGAAAAAAATTAACATTATGTAAATTGTATATAACTTTCGTATTATAAATAGATTACAAATACAATTGCGTGATAGACATTAATATGATTAGCATAATCGAGAAACACATTAATTATATAAAATATGTAGGTATGTGTTTGATGATTTAATGTAGATAAAGGAATATTATGTAAAAATTTTAATTATAGAAATAAGTATGAAATGTGTACTATTAAATAGTACATTATGAAGATAATGATTGAATATTAATTAAAACAAAGTTATAAGAATGAAAAGTATTGTTAAATTTCATGAAAAATTATATACTAGCTTCTTGTTTTTGCAAGTGTTTCGTTAAATAATAAATCATTCGTGTTAGTAAAAGTTTAAAATATAATCGAGTAGATAGATATTATATAATATGTACATAACTGGCTGTTTGGACTAAGGACAAATTATATGCATCGACTGTTGATATGATTATATTGGAGAAATTTCCATTTTCAATAAGGAAATATTTTAAATTGCCATTCTATGAATATATTAGGGAAATCTCTATCTATGTATATATATATATATATTTCCCTGATATATATATTGTATACAATATTATAAACATTATATATATTATTATTATGTTATTATACAATATTATTTAACAATATAAATATATAAACATATATATTGGTTAATTTCTATTGTTTTAACCGTAGAGTTAAGCCACATTATTTACTGTGGCTTTTAACCCTAGATATTTATTTTACATTATAATACATAAATTTACTATCTGAAAAAAATGAGGTAACTTATTTGAAGAAGTATGGTTGGGATTAAAAATAAAGATCCTTTCCGATTTTTTATTACCGCTATAAAAAATAATAGTGAAAAAAGTATACTAATATATTTTATAATATAATTTTCTATAATTATATGTAAATGAGTTAAATTTCAATTATTTACTATCAATAATTAATTATTCATAGGAAGGTTAATTTTTTTTTATTTAATGTTTATTTATTTAATGATCTCAAGTAAAATGTGTACATTTTTTAAATGTGAAAATTCTGTAAGATGTACTATAATAAGATTAATATGTATATCGATGATACCGCCTAACGTTACATATAAAGTGCTGTTGGTTGTTATTTGCATTATGATTTTATTATTATCAAAAAAAATATTTGTCATATATATTTATAATAAAATCTTTAATGCCAAAATCATTTAAGTTTTCCTGTAATTAAATCGTGACAACTTATTATTTATATATATGTATATATAATGTTTTAATTGCTAACCTTTTAATGGCAATATATAAATTATTTAACAGAAAGGTGAATATCTGTATTTATTTTTTATTTATTTAATATTTACAAAAGTTCATTATAGTCATGGGGGTACACAGTAAAAAAACTAATGCTTCGATTATACATCATTGCAGTGATGCTAAAACACGTAAAATTATCGAATCTGCTTTTATTTTTAATAATAAGAACCTCGCTCTCAATCTCAATTCGAACTTCTATCCTTAGACTTAATTCTCTACTAGGAAATTAATTATTGGCTTTATTACATAACTTTCTTTACATAATTTTCAGTATCTCTCCAGTTCTCTCTCTTTCTTTCTGTACATTATGCATTTATGATTTATGTTTGCTTAATTTTTATTTCTCATGTATAATACGTCTCATTGTGTTTTTACTGTGTATCCATGATTATGAACTTTTGTTAAGTTCGAAAGCTCAGGTTTTTTATTACATTTATTTTACATTACGAGTGGTTTTTCTTTCTTTCATTGACAAACACGTTTTAATAATGATTTTGTTCTGAAATCATTAATTAAATTAATTAAATTAATGTGGCATCTAATTATAAGCAATCAGGTATCCATGTTTTGATATTGCCTAAGAAATTTAAATGCCAAGCTTATTTTAGAAAATTTCTTTTAAAGGGGTTTTTAAATTCCAAGATGGTATCTTAGTTTAAATCTTATACACATATATCATGAACTACATGCGGATTAAGTTACCAAATTGATGAATAAAGTTAACCATTAACATATAAATTATTGTAAATTATGAAATTATGAACTAATTTATTAAAATATACGTATTAAAATCCATAAAACATTAAGTTTTTAGAGAAAAAAAATTCATTTGAATAAAAAATATTCAATACCATTTTATTGATATTGGTGTGTATTACAATACAATGCTTTAAAATAATGTAAATATAATGTAATATAATATAAGAAAAAATGCTTTAATACATGTAAACAATAAATGTAAGATACAGTATATAACTAACTGTAATTATTTCGTAGCGATAGATTTATACGCAAACTACTATTAGATATTGTATGGTTTCAGTAGAAACGTACAAATAATTATCGTTCTCCATTTATGTAATGTACGTAATGTAGAGTATTGTTGCACATAGATCGTTACATAGTAAAGTATTAATATGGTAATAATTCATTATACATTTAGAATATGTTATTGTATCCTGCATAATTCATTGCGCAGATATAGTTGCAGTTTAATATTCAGTAAGTTGCAGTAAGGCGTTCTGTCGTTATTTTTAAATTTTGTTGTTTGTGGTAAAAGGGAAATTCAAAACATATCCATGCAGCTTCTAAAGTAACCACAACTAAATACATGAAAAATCGTTTTCTTTTATTTTACTTCGGCTTAGAAGGAAAATATTCTTCATAAAGATCTACCAGAAAAACCTTTTATTCTTCTATTTTTTGTCCTCTTCTTCTTCTTCTTCTTCTTCTTCTTCTTCCTCCTCCTCCTCATCAACTTCGATAATATTAAAATGTGTCGTCTTTTCTTTTTTTCTCGTTAATATTGCTTTTGAGGTGGAAGCGTGTTTCTTGTCTTCGCTTATGTACTGTTTATTTATTTCAATGACATCATACTGATTATCTTCATCGATCGTATTTCTATCGATTTTAATTGGAATTGGTGGTGTCATCTTTTTCCTAGCTTTGATTTCCTCGTCAGCAAAAAAGGCTTTAAAAAATGATGTTACTTTCTCTCCGCTTAAATTCGGACTTTCATTTTTTATTTGTTTTTCAATCTTTGGAATTTTCTTTTCAACATTCTGGATCATATTTTCAATTGTGTTCTCAATTGTCGTAGGATTAAAGCGATAGTTCATTGCTTCGTCTCTGTTAGGTTCCCTTGACTGGGGAGACAACTTCTTTCGTTCATATATTTCGATCTCATTGGTAACTGGAGGATGTTTTCTCGTTGTGGGTTTAGAATGATTGTCTGCAACAATTACCATATTTCTGAGGTCGTTGTCCTTCTGACGAGACGCTGCATTTCTATCCAAATTATCAATTCCACGAGCAATGGCGATATCTTTTTGAGTTATTACTTTATTAGGATTATCATTTTTATCTTTGAAAACGAGCGTTCTTTTAGCTCCTTTATTCTTCTCTGCATCTAAAGCAAGAGCATTATCCTGAGATAATAAATTATCTTCTTCATTGAGTATACTACCACATTTATCTTGGTCTATATTTGGAGAATGAATTTTCTTTATCTCATAAATATCAACCAAATTTTTCCCGGATAAATGGTCTTGATCACTAGGTATTACTCTTATTTCCTCATTTATGGTATTAACTTCATCTATCGTACTGTCCTTAAAAACACTTTTAGTTGAAGACACTGTTTTACTGTTTAACGATTCAATGTTATCTTTACTCGTACCGCAGGTCTCTTTATCAAACTGATTAACTTTCTCCACTTTGCTATAACGAGGAGGTTTATCTTTAGATCCGGGTACATTTTCAGTTGGCTTTTTATTCGTAGCTAATTCATTTCGACCTTGTTTAGCTTTATCATGAATATCATTCTTGTTCTTGTCTTTTCCAGCTTTATCATTTTCATTATTAACCAAATCTTTCTTTTTTTCATCCACAACTTCATTCTTATATGGTCGAAACTTAACCTTTTCAGATTCATCATCATAAATAACATCCAAAACTTCTGCTATATTTCTTTCATCCTTTGTTGCGTTACCGATTTTATCTATAAGAGCCTGCATATCTTTATCCGTTTTACACACATTGACGTATGTGTTATAAAAGACAGTATTATACGTTTTATTTTCGTATATCTTGTTTAATGTATTGTGGTGATGTATATTGACGGGTGTCACATTCATATGTCTATTTCCATGTTGAGGATCCGTTCCTTGTGGAATTTGAGGTCTAGAGAAACTCCCCATTGCTTCCGGTTTACCAAATTCAGCATTAGAGACTCTATCGGTTACCTGGTTTTCTATTAGTTCCAAATTTTGTTCCATTGGTTGATACCTTGCTATGGATGTATTTGCAGCATTGACTACTGAATCAACGTATCCGTCCACTTCTTTACTTTTAACCTTTGGAGTGTCCATGTCAGGTGCAATAAACTTGTTAATTGTAAGATTGTCTTTAGTCTCAAATATTTCCGGGGACCTACTTGAGCCTGGTTCAGCAAGCAAACGTTCCTCAGATAAACTCGATTTCTGTTTATTATCAGAGCCATTTTCTGTTGCATTTGATTTGCGTTTATCTTCCGATCGATCTGCCGTTAAACTTGATCTATCTTTGGCTTCTGAAATATCTTCCACTATATCTGATCTTTGTTTATCATCCGAACGATTTTCCTTGAAATCTGATCCACGCTTGTCGCTTGAACGTACTTCTTTTAATTTGGAACCATAACTTGGCTCTAAACATTCGGACTTGTCTTCCTCTTTCAGTTCATCTCTCTCGTGACTACTTCGACGAGAAACAAGTTTACTTTTATGTTTATCAGTATCGCTGTGTCTAAGAGATACTTTATCAGTTGTATGCAAGGTTCCCGATGTACGATCTGAAGCTTTTTCGTGTGATCTTTTATTCCCAATTGTATCGATTCCCTTAGTTGTATCTTCTTTATTTACTCCTGTAGTCCCTGTAGTCTCTTTCGTCTCTTTTGTAGGCACTTTTGTAGAAACTTTTGTCTCTTCGGCAATCTCTTTTAACATAGCATTTTGTCTTTGATTATGCATTTCGACCAATTCTTTCATTAATTCTTCGGGTTTTAGTTGATTACCACCTCTAAGACGAATTTCTTTAAGATCATTAAGTAAGACGTCTGTATTGGACTCAAATTCCAAATCATTAAAGGGAACGGAACTGATTTCATTATTCAAATGTAGGGTGCTTAACATGGAACTCATAAAATCATCCTTTTTATTATTTCTATTGGGCCCTGTGTTGTTTGGTTTCTCTGCTTGTTTCTTCAGAATATTCATAAATATATCTATGCTATCTTCACCTTCTACATTGCCTTCACCTAATAACGAAACTTTGTCATCGATTTTTTCATTTGTAACTTTTACATTACCTTTACCTAATAACGAAACTTTGTCATCGATTTTTTCATTTGTAACGTTTACATTACCTTCACCTAATACCGGAGCTGTGTCTTCGATTTGTTCATTTGTAACTTCAACATTACCTTCAGATAAATTTTCGTCTTTAATAATATCTTCTTCATTCGCTTCCTCATCTGGAAGGGATTTTTTTATTACAATACATAATGTATAACTTGTTATAAATATTGTGAAATAAAATTTTATTTTTTATGTAAGTAAGTAAAAAAGGTAAGTAATATTCAAAAATCTCATATGATAAATAATTTTAGCATTACAATATGTATTAAATGTCTTGCATTGCGCTATTGATGACAAATTAATAATAATCTGTTATTATTCAACATTGTTATAAAAAATAACATTTTCTCATAATTTTCCTAAACCAAAGTTATATATACATATATAACTCATCAATACAAATTAAAATTGACAGATAGTTTTTTGTTATTTTTTTAATTAAAACAAATTAAACGAACGTAGATCACTATAATGTCATGGGCACAGTTGTTTGTTTTGCTGTACAAATATTAATTTATATAATTTTAATATTTCAAGACTATTTAAAACTAGCTGTATTTACTTTTAACATTTATTTTAATTGCATAAGCAAATTATTCCATTAAATATCACAATGCCTACCAGTATATATATACGTACAAGGAAATCGCTAATAATGTACAGCACATAAAAGTTAGACTCGTTTCTCAGTCTACCCCAGAAAAAACTGTACACGAATATGAAACTCAGAATAAAGAGTTTAATACTGTTTGAAACATGCTTCTTTAATATACGGCTATTTTTATTAATATCATGTATGCATTCAAGTCCTACACGATACCTGATGATCTATATTCTCAAAATATGGACTACAGAGAGAACTTTATGGTCCACTATCAAATCATGCAATCATGTAAAAGTCCAAGATTTATTGGAATATATGTATAATAAGTAAATAAGTAAATATTATATTAAATTTCACACCAGACTTATAATTTCTGGAAATTTTCTTATGTATTAATTTGATACTTATGGTATTGTTACTGAAAATGTAACAATGAACTTTTCTTATGTATTAATTTGATACTTATGGCATTGTTACTGAAAATGTAACAATGAAATACTATTTATTTTTTATGAACCAACTATTCAATGTCTACTCAATCTCAAATTTAATAAACTTAAAATTTATCCACACTGAATTATGTCACTTATTCCATAAGATGTAAAAGACCGCTTCATGTACTAATTATTATATTTCTCCATTCAAATTGCAATGTGAGATTGAAATTACCCTCTTAAGATATTAAGATAAGATATTCACTCACCAACTCTGCGTTCATCGATATGTGTTCTTTCTGCCTTCTTCATTCGTTTTCTAAAGAAAATTAAAAAAAATGATACATTACAAATTACATTTAAAGTAATTAAAGAGTACAGTATCGAATTCATTAATTAATAATTGCGGACATTGACATATATATACATATCTATTGTTAACTTACACAAACAAATTTTTAAAGCATAATAGTTTGAAGTAAATGCAGGTGAAAAGTGTTGCACATACAACAAGAAACACCACCAGACAGATAATAAATATTATTTCATCTGGAACAAGAAAAATAAGGAACTGTTTATAAACATTTCTATATACATATAGTCTGGGTACTTTCTATATCACTTATTCCTACTATTATTATAATTACTTTTTAATCGTTCATTATAATTACCTGACTACGAAAAACATTTAAAATTGTTGAACAAATCTGGATAAAAATATATATACTAAATTAGAGTATTGTGTTCAGAAAATCTTACGCTCATTTTTACCAAAAATATGTTTTGAACTTCATATATATACATATATATATATACATAGTAGTCCATACAGGTATGAATTTTTCGTCAATTTATGTAAAACAATTTCTGTGCGACTATTTATTTTGCACTACTTTCACATATTCATTTAAAAAATACTTTAAAACGTCTTTGTATACTTATATGTGTGTCTAAAAATTAACTTTTAAAATATGTGATGAAAATTGTTTTTACAATATACAACAACTAACACGTAGATAATTTTTTCTTTAATATAAATATTGAAAAATAACTAAATTTTTTTAAATTAATAAAAAGTATAATCATTGTTGTAAATAGAAATTTTCATTCATTTTCTAAAATAAAATGAAACACCAAAAATATTTTTAAAAGTGGTATATAATAATAGTCAATAATTAAATTTAATGAATACAAAGAACTGCAATAAAACAATAAAATAAAGCATACATTTTTCCGTGTTATCTGAAAATAAGAAATTAAATTTTATTTTTATTATCAGTTTTACGATGTACAGATAAAATGTTTCATTTTTATAATATAATATAAAATAATAATAATAAAAATATAAAATAATAAATAATAAATTTTCAAGATATTTGACTATTGTACATAATGTAATTATTTACTAGATTATTCTATATGTACCTACGTATAAAATCTAACGACTAAAAATATAATCTTAAAGAAATTATTGTCAAATATTCTCTCAAAAATACATCTGCGACATGAACTGATTATAAAAATCGCTTATAAAATGTTACTATTTTAAAATATTTACTTTACTGTCGAACCTGCGCATAAAGTTAAATAGCAACTTATTAAATGAGTCAAACATTAGAAATATGGCAGACTAAGAAGTGCCGAAACACACGCTTCTGTTTTAAATTTCTGTTTAATTCCACTTATATAACTAATAATATCTGTAATTTAACAAGATTTGTTTTATATAGTTATTCCAGTTATATGTCAGGAACAGAGATCACCGATCAAAAACTCCGTTTTTCTAATATCTTCAGATAAAATATCTCTTTCACCTCGCACACCCACTTCTAAAATAATTATATACATATTCTCACTTTCACACAGATCGACACCGTCTCCTTCATAGCCCGGATTGCAGACACAAGAAGAGTTGTCCGCACCGATTGACAGCTGACATTTAGCCTGTCCGTGACAGTACTGCCCTCCCCCACAGCCATCTTCACAGTTCCTTGTGGGGTCGGCATTGCTCTTAATACACTCGCACTTGCCGCTCACACACTTGAACAGTATTCCACAACTTGGATTGCATTCTAAAAAACCGATAATATAATATAAATTGTATCTACATTTAGTAGTAGTTGCACGTGGGTTACCTCTTTAAAATTAAAAATTAACTCCAAAAGGATAAATAAAATACACATCGGCAGTCATGAATCTCAGTCAAAAAATAAAGTTCAAATTTTAAAATCAATTAAGGTGAACCATTAAACCTTAAAAAGTTTCAATCTAATATTAAAACTCCGTTTTAAGTCGAAATGAATGCCTATTTAATAAAAAATTGGGTATTTTTTTAAACAAATAATGTAATATTAAACATTAATAAGATATATATTGCATCAAACTATTTAGTACATCACAAAAGTGATGCTTGAAAATTGAAACTCGGATAATTGCCAAACAAAACCTATCCTTTGGCAATTACGACAGGTCTGTAGAATGTGATTGCATATGGAAATCGATGAACAATACTTTATGCTAGGTATCATATCTCCTTTTAAACAATTATATTACGAGTATACAGATAAAAAAGAATTACGAGTTTCAAATGATAAAACTACTTTGAATTTGACTCTATGATGATTTGAATCAATTTTGATGAAATTATTTATTACATTCTATAATATACATTACAAAAGTGCCTATAAAATATAAATGAGAATTCCTCACGAATAGTACAATAGGTGTCAATAATTCATTTACCAATGGTTCAAAAAATTATAATTATCTTACTAAATTTCTTGAATAGTGAATTTTAATATTACTAAATCACAAACAATAACTCAATATTTTAACCATAGAGTAGTAGAGTTATTCAAATAATTTAGCCATACAAATATGTAAGTAAATATATTTTTATGAATCAACAAAAAATAGTTTCTAGATATTACAGTTTTGAAATTAATTATCTCTATATTCAATCTATTTTATGAATCGATAATAAATTTTTGATAACATTTTGTGTGGATACATAAAATAAATTGTAACAATTTCACATGTAATATAATCTATTTAAATTGATTAACAGGTACTTGTGACGATACAACAAATTCTTAATCAAATACGGAAACATGCAATTACTGGAGTTTTCGTATACTGTGGAGTTTTCTTTGTCTAAAAAATATTTATTGTTCAACCAAAATTAAATGTTTAATGATCAAAATTTAAAAAATAATTAAATCTAAACTAAGTTACAGGTAGAATCATACTTTTACTGTTTTTACTAAAATAATGTGTTAGAATATCATTTTATTATGTTTAATGGCATATATTTAAAAACATTTAAAACAAGTATAAATATAAATGACATAGGTATATGAAATATATTGGCAATCTAGTTGGTGTAACAACATATATAATGAAGTAAGATTTAAAATGTTTACAAGATATATATTTTCGAAATAGTATCTATAAAAAGTAGAGCGAAATATATGTTACATATGAGTTACTACATATTATAAGTTAAACGCGCCAAAGGATATTTCGATTTATGAGCCTACATTTAAAAAAGATAAAAATTCGTAATTTATTGTAAATTTGATTAAATTCTCTATTCATGCAGTTCTTACAAGTATTTAAATAAATGATCATATTTGTTACATGGAGTTAATAATATAATTATATTTAAAAAAATTAATATCCATTATTATTACTTGTAACGTACGCAACTTCACATTCATGTATTCATTTTATTTTTATGTCGAAAATGTCCAATTTAGAAAATAGAATAGCTTATAGCAACTAGATAATCTATAAATAAGCCACGATATGTATTAAAAAACTGGTAGTAGAATTCAATAATGTATACAACATTTCAGATATTATAACTAATGAATTATTTAATTAATTTAATCTATTGTAATGTTGATTTTTACCCATTAGCTAATATAGTACATGACTAAACATATTTAACCTAAGCTGTCATATACTTTTATTTCAGAGTTTATGCAGCTGATTTGGACTGTTGAAAAAGCTGCTACATATAGTGAGTGTTGAAATATCTGCCAACTGTCTATTCAGTAAGTTCAATTTGACCATGAACTTAAACAATCTTACTTAAATAAAATCTACAAAATGTGTACCTTAGATTGCACTTAATAACCCATTTTTATAGTCAAAATAACTTAAAGTAATCCATGATTTTGCATAAATATAATAAGACCTAAATATAGATATATATACATTACATTTAAACTGTATATAACAGTAACATAATCTACCTAATATGTCATATATTAAGTTTAAAAAAATATCACTTACCTAATTGACCAACGCAGCTGGTAAACCATACTAAAATGAGAGAGCAATCGAAATAAACCCTCAATAATACTTAATAGTTTCACTAAACGGGGGTTTAGTGAATAAATCAATATATATATATATATATATAACATTTTTAAAAACTAACTGCAACATACGAATCCAACAAGTGAAGTTAATTAACATCATCATTAAATGCCATTGATGTGCATAAATTCGTTTACATTTTTCTATAAATTCGGGCTTGCTCAACATGTAGATTAATTTAGGCAAATTCCACTATAATTATTTATTAAAATTTAATACTGATATATAGTATAACTCATCTAATGTCGAGTATGAATGTAAAATTTTAATGAAAATCTAATGAAACGATACTCATAACATATCACTAATGATAAATATTTCTTACATCTGTATATGTTACTTCTGATAGTATAAAATGACAATTCCGATTAAAAATGACATATTTATTACAAATATGTAAATTAAAAACGTATTGATTCCTGTGAATGAAACCAAAAAATCGGAATCTGAATATTCCTTAGACTTTATTTAACTATTAAATAATAATTATTAAGTAATTCATTTTTTGTATTTTGAGTTGTCATGTTAGCGTATTATTTAACAATTACAAACGCTTTGACCTAGAAATGTAATTGAATTTGATCAATTATTATTTAATGGCAGTAACAAGCATATTGCAGTAATAAATTTAAAACCCAAAATTAAACTAATCTTACTCTTATGTCAAAATCAAATTATATAATTTTATAAAATAATAAAAGAAAAAAATCTTGTTAGGCTATAGTTTTGTTTTCCATCAATATTTTAAATTTCAACCAGAATGTTAGCCAATTTTATAATAAGTCAAGGATAAAATGTAAGTGTATAATTTGTCATTTTTCTGTTAATTGTTATTAAATAATAAATAGAGATTTTATTCGAATAAACTTGACTAAATCCTAAAACGTAAATTTTGTTTTAATATTTGAGATCAAATACTTCAAGAACTACATATTAATCAAAAGGAAATGGTATTAAAATAAACAGTAAAAGGAATAATTTGCAACTCTATAAATGTCAATGATTACTAACCTTCAAAAATTAAAAAAATGAATATGTATTTTCTGTGCATTTGATTATTTCACGAGTTACATATATTGTAATTTATAATTTGATCTTTTTTGTCAGTTGCAGATACTTCTCATGGTATGTACGTATGTTAAAATATTCATTTAACTATGTCTACAAGCAAAAAATAGTATTTATATTAAAGAATAGATAAAATTCCTTTTTATTGATATAAATTCAACTCGATCAATAGAAACAATGAATATTTACCATAGATTTATATTGGTAATCTGTGTTGATTAAAATCTGTGATATACAGTTATACGGATAGTTTCTCAAATCTAAATCAACTCTACCTTCATTTAGTTAGCTAATTTATAAATCTAATATGAAATAAACACATGGTTAATTATTGACAAAACTTGAAAGTTATTTTAACTCTTATTTGTAACATTTTAATTTTAATTTAATTAATTTCGTTTAAACATAGTATGAATTGATAAAATATATACCTTTAAATGCATCTACTGAGCAAATAAATATCTTCGTCAATATAAAATCGTTTTATTTTAATAAATTTGATGTAAATGTGTAATCCAAAAGTAGTGTTAAATAATTTGATTATTTTCATTTTAAGAGCAAAATATACATATTCATACAGTTCTAACATACGGAAGTTGTCTGTAATATATAATTCATTACCCTAAAACTGTTTTACTGTATAAAGGATTTAACTGCTGTCAGTGTTTAAAACATTATTTTGTAAAAGCTTTCGAGTATCGACATAAATGCATGATCAAATAGGTCCAAAACTTCTTAGCAGACCGAAGAGCCAGGGTAAAGATCAACTTCGGACACAGTAAATATCATAGCTTCAAAGAGGGACTCCCCCAGGGAAGTGTTCTAGCCCCAACGCTGTTTCTTATATGGATTAACGACATAAGTGTGAATATGACAAATAAGGTTAAAATAGTACATTATGCCACTAGTGACCAGCAAAGTTTTTTCATCACGAGTGTATTTATAACTCACGAGGCCGAAGGCCGAGTGTGATATAAATCACGAGTGATGAAAAAGTTTTGCCGGTCACGTGTACGCATAATTACTTTTCACAATTTTTAAAATCATTAAGAGGAACCGAGAAAAGTTA
>JAYRBW010134968.1:0-14354 GCA_036023295.1 Invenusta paracnida
TATTTTTAAAAATCAATACAAATCAAAATTTAATTTAATTTCAATTGACAATTATCACGTGATTTTGATCAGCCAAGATAGGGTCCGAAATAGGTACCTTTAGAGTCAAGGGTCCGAAATACGTACCTTAAGGGTCCGAATTATTGGGGGATGTAACACTTGTAAAATAGTAAAAAAAATATTTTAAATTTACAATGTTTATCATTATACTAAACTTAAAAATATCATTTTTATCATTATTAATATTAAGTACTTTGTATAAAAAATGACTATGACTCATAGTATGAGTATGTTATAGCAAAAAAGCATTGTATATTTTTTATATTGCAATATTAATGCAGCCTACAAGTACAAGTAGTAAGTACAACTACAATAAAAAAATATTTTATATTTAATATTATCATTTATCAGAATCTATTTTAATAAAATATGTTCTGATTATCAGATTACTATAAAACTAATAGAATTTATTTGGTGATGTTCTAACAAATGTCAAGGAAGCCATTTATGAAATCATCAATTATGACATTTCTGGGTTAAAAAATTAATGGAAAGATAATAATAATATATTGATTGAACTTCGAAGTAAAAAACAATGAAGTGATTACCAGACTGGCAACTGGTTTTCTAATTCAAATGTCCATGTCATTATAAAATATTTTAGTCATAACACTATGAAATATTTTTTTCTGTAAACCTCCAATACACAACATTTAATTTTTTGTGGCTTCCTGAAACATTTTTCTTAATTTCAAGATATACATTCTTCAGATATATGTAATGGCAATATGTCTATCAAATATTTTTGAAATATATTATATAATGATTGCATAGCAACTAAAACAAAATTACGCATAAAAATACCCCAAAAATATTTTAAACATAAAAATTTTAAAAAGTGAGATAGCTAAAAGATTCAGCATGTTTGATTATGTATTTAGTGAAATTCATGTTAAAAAATATTTATATATAAAGGCGCTGTGAATTTTTTTGTGATACTTGATAATTGACATTTACATGAATTAAAAAAATATTTTTATGTATTAATTTTATAAATAATGGTGTGCACTTAACAATCTAATAGTAATATCACAAAATATAGCTAAAATTAGTGGAAATTTTTAAATCAATGTAGAACTGATAAATGGCAATTTTTAACTATCATGAAAAAAATTACAAGGCCTTTAATTTTCAATATTTTTTCACATAATTTTCACTAAATACACAATCAATAATGCTGAATCTTTTAGCTATTTCACTTTTTAAAATTTTGATTTTTAAAACAATTTTTTTCAATTTTTTCATTTTTTGGATAATTTTGTTTTAGTTGCTATGCGCTCATTATAAAATATATTTCAAAGATATCTGGCACATATAATGCCATGGCATATATCTAGGCAATGTATATCTTATATTTTTTTACAAATGTTTCAGGAAGCCACAAAAAATTAAATGTTGTATTATGGAGGTTTACTTTTTTTTCTATTGATGAATTGCAGTACAATGTTTTACATAGTTTATTGGTTTAATAATTAAATTGAGGTAATTTCTTAGTGATATTAATTAATGTTTTACATCATTTAATAGAAATCATTAAATTAAGATAGTTTTCTAGTGATATTAATTAATAATAATGAAAACCAGTCCTTACTGCATTCCATGTATTTTGTACGCCAACATTTTTTTATAATAGGTAAAATTGTACGCCAACCTAAGCCTACATTTTTGTGTATTATTTCAAATAAATATCAAAAAAATTGTCTGAAAAATAAAAAATGACTCCAAATGTATGCCAAAATAAACGTTTATTGTGATGATTCTACTCCAGAGTTTTCCAGGTTTGACTACATGTAATGCAGTAAGGAAACCAGTTGCCGCACTTCTTACATTATAATTATAAAACCAGTTGCGGGTCTGGTAACACCTTCTAAAAACAATATAATAATAATGGAAATTCATAATGCCAATGGTAGCTACTTATGTCCATTAAAAAAATTCACTTCAATAAAAAAAAAGTTTATTTGAAGTAATGACATTGATTTACAAGAGAACAACATTTAGTCACCACATCATTTCCTCACTATGTCATTTGCACAACATTTTGTCACCAATATAAAACCTAAAATGTACATATGTAATATTAATAATAATAAATATTATATTTGTTGATTGTATGAATATGTCTATAAGTATAATAATATATTATAAAAACAAACTTAAAATATATAAATTTTATTATATAATTATAGATCTGTATAAACTTTAATTAGTAATCATGTCAAAAATAATATTTTATTTAACATTTTCTATTTACCAGTTTAATTAAGAATTCATGCTTATAGCAATGCACTATAATAAACTAAAATCATTTATATTATATAAATTTAAAATGGTGAGGAAATGATGTGGTGAAAAATGTTGTGGTCAGAAAATGTTGGTAAATCTTGATGTACTGATCATTTTTTGTTGTTGATTTATTTCATTTTTTTGCAAACTCATTATCAATAACAACTAAACTATAAATTTAAGACTTAAACTATATCTGGTTTAACTTTAGTTCAAAATTGTAATTTATAAAACATATTTCAATAATTAGATAAAGTGGTATTTTCTATTTTAAAATCTGTTTTTCTTTTTAAAATTGAATAAAGAATTTAAAAAGTTATAGCATTTTTAAATTTTAAATTAATTAATGAATTGCTACATTTGTTAAAATTCTGGGATCCATTGGAACCATAGAAATGTAAGTAAGCTAGAAGCGACATGGTTATCTTTTCCAATATGCAAGTCTAAAAATAGGCAGATAGGAAAATTCCCAAACATCCAGTTTATTTTAATGGAATAATGCCAGATACTTGCTGTGTTATCGACTGCAATTCTGAGAATGGGAGGGAAGATTGCGTCAATGCAAACCTCTTCTTTCATCAGTAAGTATATATGTTAATTATATTTAACATTATGACTTCGTATGTTTTTATACATTGTAATATTTTTTAAGAAAGTTATATGCATGGTTTATATATATATAAAACAATTATTTCATCTCATTACGGTAATGTTATTTATAACTACAGTTATAATTGGTCAATTCAGAAATTTCCCCATCTAATTGATTTCCGCGCTCGCATACTGTATTCCTATTCCTCACAATAAGCATGTCGCTTCTTAACTACTCTCATTTCTATGGTTGGAACACTCCTATGAGGTAGACATCACTGTATTAAGTAGTCATATTTAAAGTAATCAATAGTATAATTTATATTCTTTGATAAAATTCCTGGATTGCAACTGGATATTGATAATATTCTAATACAAATTATGATTTTTTCTAAATGTATACTATTCTAATTTTATTTTTCACATATCCTATAATAATATACAACCCTGGTCATTTAAAATCATTGCGCTGTAATATAATAACTGTTTTTGTCAATTATGGCATTTAAACATATTTGAACTTGAACTTTATTTCAATAATATATTTTTTTAAATGTCTAATTTTTAATTCTTAATCAATTGAAGTGCATGAAGAAGATGGTTATTGCATTCTTGGAAAGAGAAATGATCAATAGTCAATAAGACTACTTCTTGGTGAATTAACTTTCTGAATTCTATGCGGCATTGCCTTGATGAGATTGTGTAGGATTTCTTGTGGTATCTGTTGACATATATGTTGTATTCCTGCCCAGAGACTGCCAAGACCTCAAACTGAAATTGCATCAACTTCATTCTGGATATGACTCCATAAATTTTCAATTGGATTGAGTTCAGAGCATTGAGCAAGCCAGGTAAATATCTCAATCTGCTGTTGTGTCAAGAAACTTTGAGTTTTTTTAGCTGTGTGACAGGTGGCATTGTCATGTTGAAAAGTTTGATGTCTTCCTGGAATATCTGAGGGTACTAAATTGGTTTCCAGGATCTCTATATAGTCATGAGCATTCAGCTTTCTTGAATTCTGCAGAGAGGATGTGTGCCATTGAAAAAAAATGCACCTCAGATCAAGTTTTTACATAACAGAAAGACATGCCTCACACATCTACATATACACATGAAAGCGATTGGCTAGTCAACTATCAATGACTCACCTAATTGAATGCATTAGACCAATATTATATTTTTGCCTTCAAATCTTGTTACAAACTGAAAGGATTAGTTGTGTATGTTGAGAAAGTAACTCATAACTCTGTAAATTATAATCTATTTTGGTATACAACTAACATAACTTATTCCAATAATTTATTTTTGGTTATAGTTTACAAACAAATAAGTAATAGAATATGCTTTATAAAACAACAGGTTGCGGTGTTTTTAATGACTGGGGTTGTATTATATTATACTGGCAGAGTTAAGTAAATAATTCTGAATTATAGGATTAAATCTTCAATACAAAATATTTATAATATTGGATAAGATATCCATGGAGCTCAGTTTAAAAAAATCCACATAGTTATTGCACTTAGTAAATAATGATTTCCTATTTTTTTAATTGGTTAATAATTTATAATATTTTTAATCATATTTTAAAATATTTATTTTGTATTAATATATAATGATACAATATTAAGATAAGGAAATAAAAATGACATACATAAAGGTTTTTTCCTAACACTGTTTATAAATATTTTTGCTATTAATAATTAGTTTTAATAATGAATGTCAACAAAGTTCATTTAAATTCTTTTTAAACAACTTTTGACAAAATAATTTCTATTAGTAAAATGTTCAGTTTGAAATATTTATCAAATTTCAAAAGAATTATATGGTTATTGTTATCAAATAATGACATTTTCAAGTATTATTTTCAACAAAAAAATCATATAGGGTTACAGTTAGCAATATATGTTAGGAAAGTAACAATTTTAATGAATTTTATTTTAATATAATTAATTTTATTAGTACTCTAATATTCTTAAATTTTCTGAGTAAATTTTTATTTTCAACAACCATAACAACATTGTTGAAATATAAAAAAACAACTTTAATTTAATTTTTGAAAAGAAACAAAAGTTTGATATTATAACAAATGTTTTTATATGTTTGTTTTTATTAGTTTTTTTTATTTTCATAATAAAAACAACAACTGAAGTAATTATTTGTTTAGAAAATAATCATATATATAGATTTTTGTATTTGTAAATCATTTTGAACATTACAATTTTCTTTAAGATTTTAGAGTCAACGGATTCTTATGTAAATAGTTTAAAATCATTTTTTATATTTATTTATTTTTAGAGTAGGAGTTATATTAATAATTTTTGCTTCAGTGCACTTTTGCTCATAAAAAATCGGATTACATATTCCTATTCTACAAATAAGTATGGTGTAGATAAAAAAAATACTTTACAAAATTCAAATTAAGAGTATACTATATCTGAATATAAATACATATGTACGCTATATTTATAGTTTTTATTTAATAAATTGTATAAATACTTGTAAAATTTGAAATAATTTTAATAGTTTTATATAGTTTTTTTTATTTATAATATAACATATTGTATTATTTATTCATACCAAAATAAAGAGGAACTAAAAATGCTCTCTGATCGTGATTGTATTGAGATCATTTACTTGACTTATCATTATTATTATCCCTAATTATGAAAATCTGATTTTTAAATTTCAGATTTCCTTGTCCATTAGTTGGTTGCCCATTTTCTTCTATCTCTACATCTTCTGTAAGAACTTATTGGGTTAGCAAACACCATAAACAATATCTACAAAATTTTGAGGGGCATGAAGTGGAAAGAGGTGAAGCAGTTGTAGATGAATTGGGGGATGAAGTAGATGGAGGGGAAGTAGGGGAAGGTGGTGGTGTAGGTGTCAGAAGACAACTAGGAGCTGTTCTGAATTTTGATGAATTGCATAGCCAGATCCAATCACAGCAAGCAGAGAGATGTGTTTCATTTTTTCTCCAATCAAGAGACAGTCATAACTTGCCAGATTCCACTGCACGTGAAATAACACAATTTGGCCATGAAATAGTTCATCAGTTTTCAGAAGAATATTTATCCTTGTTCAAAGCTTTTTTAATAAAACATAACATTCATGTTGAGGCTGACATTCTAAAACAATTAGATATGAATCATTTCTTAGATTCAGGCAAACAGCTATTGGACAATAGTAACATTCTCTCCATTTTACATAATCATTATCATTTCGTAGCTCCAATTGAACTTTCATATCCTGGTATTCAAGAAAAAATGTATTATGTCCCAATTCAAGATAGTTTACTTGCAGTTTGTAAAAAAGAACCATTCCATTCATATATTATAAATAAAACTACTGATTCAAGCTTTTACAAGTCTTCTAGGTATACTGACAATCATTGCTATTTGGCAAATGATACCATATTTCTTAAATTATATTGTGATGAGTTCGAAGTTTGTTGTCCAATTGGCTCAGCCCGAAAGCGTCATAAAATTGTTGCCGTATATTTCTCCATTTTGAATTTTCCCGATTCTCAATCATCAAAGGATGAAGCTGTATATCTCATTTGTCTTGGTAAACAGAAGCTGTATGATCATATTGGCTCCTCTAGTTTTTTCAAAATGTTGATAGATGAGTTAAATTCTCTTTATTTGAATGGTGTGCTTATTTCTTCTGTCAAATATGCGGTTGTTGCAGCAGGTTTTTGTGGTGACAATTTATCAATCCATGAAGTTATTGGATTCAATCGTTGTTTTTCTTCGGGCTACATTTGTAGATTTTGTTTTGCAAAATTTGGGCAACTACATACACATGTTGACTATCCCATTGAGCTACGTACTCATGAATCATACCTATCTGATTTTCAAGCTTTGCATCATGGAATTACCAAAAAATCTCCCTTTGAAAATCTGATTTATGTAGATTTCCCGACATTTTTTCCTCCAGATGTAATGCACGATTGCTTGGAAGGGGCATCCCATGTAGTTGTTTCAATAGTATTTCATGATCTATTAAAACATCAAATGAATTTACACCAATTAAACACTATTTTATTGTCCTTCAATTTTGGATTTTGTCTCACTAAAGTTACCAAAGCACATATAAAGGAAATGAAGTTTCCAATGAAAGCTTCTGATATGTTAAAATTGCTTCTTTTTTTACCGTTGGTTGTTGGAAATTTGTTTGAAAAAGATTCAGCACATATGAGATTATTGCTACTGCATTGTGAGATGTTGTACATTATTTTAGACTCAGACAACTCTCTGTCATGTTTATATGATATAGTCATTGAACACAACAAGTTGATTTATCATCTCTCACCAAACAACAATCCAAAAGCAAAGTGTAAACTTCATTATTTGTCACATTACCCGCATATGATGCAACACTATGGCTCTTTCAAATTATATTGGTGTATGCGATTTGAGTCGAAACATCAATATTTCAAGCGTATCATGAGGGTCACCAAACAGTTCAAAAATGTTGCTCTTACCTGTGCAACTCGCCACCAGATGAAACTTGCTGTTTGCAGTAATTGTGAATCCAGCGACAACATCATAACAACTGGCCTTGTCAGTGGATTGGTGAATAATACACTCATTTTTGAAGAAATTACTGCTATTAATGATTGCTTTGATCAACATAATATTACAATGGATGAAACAATTTCAACAGCAGTCAGTGTAACACAAAATGGTATGATGTATTCATCTGCACAGCAAAGGCCATCTGCCATAATTCGCAAGTCTCTTGCTTCAGCTGATCCAGTTTTTTTTTCTTTAGAAAAAATTATTTATATTCGGCAAAAATGGTTTCTTATTGTGAAGCAATTACACACAGTATATCATCCTCACTTTAATACATATGCTGTTCAATCCAAAGCAATGCAATACACGGCATATCCTTTATCCTCAATCAGTCATCCGCATTTGCCACTCTACACTGTTCGATGTGTGAGATGTATTTGTATTCCACTTACTTTTCCCAAATTTTAATAACTGCGTGACAAATGGACTATATCACTGTTACTATCAATAACTAGTGCGTCTGACTATTTATCATGTTAAAAAACAACATTTAAAAAATATGTAATATTAAGATTTTATATATTAAATAAAATTTATATAATATTATGGAATGTGTAATATTATATTTTTCTCATCTTATTTAATTTTTGTTTAAATTATACATTGTAAAATATTTGATAATTACAGACACACTTGATATTAACAGGAATATAGTATATTGTAATTTTGATATCAGAACCACAATGTCATCCAAATCACTACTTTATTTGTAACTCTTTATTCTTTTTGGGTTTGTTGGTAACTTCTTTCTTATGATTTTTTGCCCAGGATTTTATTTTAAATTGTGTATGTATTACCTCATTTCCATGTCATAAAGTCTAATTGGAGTTTTTTTTTAGAATGTCTTTCTTCCGAATTCAGTTTTTAGAAGTTAGGAAAGTTATTAAAGTATCAGATTTCGAGGAGTTAAAAAGTCTTGGTGCTCAGAAGTTTGGTCTTGTAGGGGAATTAAAAATGGAGATAGAAGGAGGGTTTGTAATTGAAGATGATGATGGCTTTGAATATGCTAAGTCGCAAGATGCAATAATAACATTTTCCAGTTCCGAAGAAGTTTTAGTTGAGAAGTCGTTAGAAAAAGAAAATTTAGCTTGGCCAATTTTTTATCAGTTACCAATGCTGCCCGAGAGTTTGTCAATTTGCGTAGATAAAGAAGCTGAAGGAAAATCTCTTCGATCAAATACAACGTTTGTCAATACACTACTGAAATTTATTTTCAAGGATGTTCAACGATATCTGGATCCTAAGTTTCCGTAAGTATATTATCTTATTACAAAAGATACAACATTAAAACTTTTTTTTAAAGTTTTATTTAACTTTATTTAATATGTTATACATAGATTTATATATGCATTAGGGCATGTTAATTTAGGTTTCAAAAGCATATACTAGTAATTTTTAATTGCTTAATCATATATAGTTTTTAAAAACTAAACATATTTTTCAATAATTTTCAAATCTTTTGATAACATATTCCATCATTAACCAGTATAATGTTTTCTATTATTTTACATAATGCTTTTTACTGATTTGAGTATTATTTTTGTTTATTATATTTATATGTACATTCATTTTTTATATATGTAATTATTAAACCGATTACATTTTTTTAATGTTGTAATATTATTTACAGGTATTTAAGTCCTGCACAAATTTCTTCTGTTATATCCTCATTGTCACAGAAATATCCTAAATTGACAAACAGTGGTGATGAGGATTGCATGGTAGGTTTATTGCTATTAATATACAATTTGTTACTTTATTTAACTCTAAAATATCTAATCAGTTTCATAAACTTACTTGTATTTTGAATGACTATATTTATTGATATTTTAGAATCAGTATAATATGTAATAAAACAACATATTTGCACTAAAACATCTTGCGTGCTGTTACTTTTTTTTACATTGAGACATAATATTAATATAAACATATAATTGATAATTATATATGTTTGTTTTCCCTAGATATTATTTTTAGTGTGGTATCTGTATGTATTGTTCAATATGCTGAATGCTTTATTAGATATTTTTTCTGATGTAAATGGTATGACCATTTTTCACCTTTAAAAGTATATAATAGTTTCCTAAATTATTTCGAAAAATTAATATTGTTTAGTTGGCCCTAGCTACTAAATTCATATTGCGAGCAGCTCCAAGTCATTATAGTTGAATAATACAAATATATAATATGTACACGACAACACAATCTGTAAATTACGAAAAAGCTAATGGGCTATTTTTCCATAAATAGCTACATCCATGGATTAACAAAAAACATCATAGTAGCTTTTTAAAAAATAGCTTATATATAATCTTTTTTTTTCAGCGTTTTTGGCGAACTCGACTTATTAGACGAATGAAGGACTATCGATCAGCGCTGGCACCTACAGAAGAGCTTCTGTTTCGCCGACAAAAGTTTGGCAAAAAAAGAAAAATGTCAATGGAACCTACTGAGCCTTTGGAACCTATGGAGCCTTTGGAACCTTTTGAGCCTTCAACTAGCTTTCAGTCTCCGAGTGTATTGGGAGCACTTTCTAATAACTCATCTGTATCTTCTGCGTCTGATATTTCGACAACCCCAAAATCTCCACGAAACAATGCTGCTCTTGACTTTGGAAAAAATATCTGTCTGTCTACGAGTACAACCAGAGAACGTAAAGTAAGTTATACAATTTATTTTGAAATGTTAGGACTTTTAAAAAATAATAAAATCATGCAAAATATTAACGATTTCACAATATATCTTTTTTTAATGTGTTTAACTAATATTATAATTGTGTGTTGATATATAAAAAAATGTTTTTATTATTTTAAAAATAGGATTGAAATATGCAGTTATTAAATTAGTAATTGACTTTTTATATTCTTGTGTTTCTTGTATTAGCTGGTAGTTCCATTATGCAACTTACGATTAATCATATACTACTTAATTTGTTCCTAAACACTATTTTCCTCAATTATTACAGGTTGACCTTATGAAACTGAATGATTTCTATCATTTATCTGAATGTCAGAAAGAAGCGTCTTTGGACAAACAGATGAAGTTTATGGTCAACAGCTTTTCAACGAGAGTTGATCTGATACAGAATTTTACTGTGGAGGAGGAGTTCCACTATTTTCCACTGCTCCATACTCCAGTTTTGGTAAGTAAATATTTGTTAATATTTAATCATGTTTTATGTGCAGTGAAGGAAACAATAAAGTGTCGTATTGGTAGCTGTTTTATAACAATTAATTTGTGCTTTGTATGGCAACTGTAATGAGGGTTTTTCTAATTTATTTGTCAAATATTTCAAAATCAAATTACAATGGTTCTCAAAATGATAATGTTATAAAGCAGAGAGTCAATTATGAGTAAATATTACATATATGTAATCTGTTTTTGATATATTTTCTCTCATTTTTATCACATTGTTATATTTAATATGTATTCCATTTTCATACTTATATACGTTAAAATTTGATCATGTCGAATTGTATAGGCGCGATATGATTTCAATTTAGATCATTAACTTTATTATTATTAGTTAATATTATTATACTGTTTTTATTTTCAATATGAGAATATAAATATTTATATATTATGTGTATGTAAGCAAAGGCGGTTCAAGGGAAACAGAAACTGCATTGGGTTCGAGCCATCAATGAAAAAGAAGTCGTCCATTTAATACTCATTTTGAATCAATCAAGTTAACAAAGACAAATATTATTTAACTTGTATATTACCTGTTGAACTATGACATTTTAGAATTATTTAACTTGTATATTACCTGTTGAACTATGACATTTTAGATAGTATAACGAGTGTTACTTTTATAAAATAACGAGCGTTACCTTTTACATTATTAATTGTACGTTTATCTTATTCAGTTTATTGACTAACAGAATTAGTGTTACAATGTATCGTATGTATATTGTTCAAATAAAAAGGTTTACTAATAATCGCTACTTTTATTTAACAAATTTTGGGGTACAACTTTAAATAACGAGCGTTACCATCAATTCTGCCGTAAAATGCTTAGCTATAGTAACATATATTTTAAACTTTCTTAATTGTATCAAAACTTTGAAATGTTTTCTACACTTTAATGTGTAAGATTTCGAAATAAATATGATATAGTCCAAAATAGACTAATTATTTTTTTTAAATGGGTGTCAAAAGTAGCGAGCCTTACTTCGGCCTTGCTGTGCTTATATAAAATTTCTAAGTTTTGCTGGTATTTTATTAAATTTTTATACTAAATAACACTTTTTGGTATACATTTATTAATAGTCTCTTAAATTATAATATTTGATATTATAATTTGGTGATGAATGATTAAACTCCAATTAAACATATTTTTGTTTTTCCCTTTCCCCACCTAGCTCTACTCTGAGGCTCAGCTGGTGTTGAAATTATATTCCACCAACAAGGCCAGTTTTTATAAGCCGTTTCCCGAAGAGGTCACCGTGATGGATGTCGAACGCCGAACGGGGGAGGTCCTGCTAAAACTTTACGAGATGAAACCACAAATGGCTAACTTTTCAAATGCTACTCCGTACCTGAAGGTGGAGCCAACTTCAGATAGTAAGTTATAATAATTTAATGTAGGACATTGTTCTGACTCAGCTCTGTGGAAAGGAAAACATACCTATTTATGCAGTGCAAAAAATGTTTTATGTAAAACAATATTTTGTGATGTTGAATTTCAAAACAATTACCTCTGTGAAACGCAATCATAACTGTATTTTTAAATTGTATATATGTTTAAAACAATTAATTAATGTTTTACATATAAATGATGTATACATATAATGTATTTCTACGCATATTGGTGACATAAGCATCAGCTTATACTAAAGGAATTATATTCTATAATACTAATCTTTTCATATATAGAATTAAATTAAACATGTTCAATTTCCGTTTTCAGCACAGAAAATGAAGCTTGGCATGATCTTCGCTGCGGTCCGTCTTCGCCTCAATCCAGAAGCTTTTGTATCCACTGACGAGCAAGTATATATTGTTGCCAACAGCGTTCTGGACGAGTACAAGTGTGTCGTTGTAAATGGGGTATCTATCCCTGTTGATGGTACTGTTCAGGCCTTATCTGTTCTTCTAATGTGTTTTTTGGCTCTGAACCTTCGCCACGATGTCTCTTATGAAGACTTGATGGAGCTCATCGAATGTATGTTCGGTGTGCGTCGTAGAGCCACCAAGATGAAAGTCAGAAATCTTTTATTAATAGTTTAAACTTCCATAAACACTAAAGGTGCGTCCACACCATACGTTTTTAGTTGTACAACACAATCGCATTAAAAAATGCTGTCTACATTATACGATATTTTCATACAACACTAGTTGTGTGATAAAGTTGTACAACTTTTTCGTCAGATTTTGTCCTTCTGTTAAAATTCCAAAGTATATATAATTAATTTAAGGACAGACTGATGATATAAATTGCTTCAATTGTGCTCTGATTCCCAGAGAGGTAGTCAATTTTGTTTTAATTCTGTTCTACTTGATCTATTTCAACGAAATATTCTTATATTTTTGATAGATACAGGGTGATAGAAACGACCGATAAAATTAACTCTCAACTTAATAAATAACAACTTCTTATATTTAGCTGTTGTAGTGCGTGACTTTAAATGACATACATGTAGCATACATTAAAATGCACAGAGACTTTTTGATCACCTTATGTCGTAGCATTTTAAAACCATTTTCCTAAAAGTTGTCCTATATTGATATTTTCTTTTTTTAATTATAGAGGCAGAAGCAGCTAAAAACATTTTTGATGAGTCTTTATTTTAAAATCAAAATCGTTTTAAAAAATTGTATAGTATTGACGCATTTGTTGCACCTATTGTATGAAAAATTTGTACAACTAAAATCCTATAGTGTGTTTTTTACAACTGAATCAACTTAACTTAATTTGGACTATAGAATATAATAGTATTAATTGAATATATCCGGATGTTTGATATATCCGAGTTCGAGATATATGCATCATTGTTTTCATTATATGATTTTGTAATTGGTCCCAATACTTCGATATAACGATATTCCACTATATACATATATACATGATCGGCAACACGTTTTATGTCAAAGGATTATTGAGGACTTTAAATTCATTATAAAGACATTCACTCTTAGTAAAACTATATATCTACAAAAATGCCATTATATTAAGGTACATAGTATATCTATATATATATTGTTATTGCTATTATCTGCAGTAGCTTTCTACTCCAGATAATAATTATATGTGACTTACATTTTTATGTGTCATCTATTTTAGTTTACATCTAGTATGTACGCACGATTGAATGAAGTTGTTAAAAAACAAAAAAAATTCATGGATTTATTTATAACTTTTAACAGATAATTTAACCTAAATATATTTATTATCTGCAAATTGATAATTATACTTGTTCATTTAAATTCATAATCGAACAATTTAGCCATTTTATTGACTGATTTATGTCATAGTTGTATTGAATATATATGTACTTTATATCCAGCACCGTATTGTATTCTGTGTACATGATTTCTACGTTTTTTACAGCTAGCTGTATCAAATGATGTAAATTTCTATGTTTTTTAATCAAATATATGCTTTTGTGGATGATAATGTTAACAGTTATATAATAGTATATTAACTGATCCGTTGTTGATTGCTCTAGGTATGTAATCATTGTATTTTTATTATTTCTATTTTAATTAGGTAGTTATTTTTAGTATGTAAATTTGGTAATTAATTGTTTAATTGGCACATCATAAATAATAAAAATTTTAGGTACGTAATACGTACCTTTTAACATTTCGGCTCTTGTTAAATTTAATACGGAC
>JAYRBW010134979.1:0-15605 GCA_036023295.1 Invenusta paracnida
ACGGAACTAATGTAGTGAATCTGCTACTGCTATTTAATTTTAAGGGGGCTGCCGCCCCCCCCCCCTCTCAGTCCCTTAGGCTTGGCCGCCTATGTAATCTAATCGAATAATAGCATATTTACTTGGTTAGCTAAGTATCTATATGCTTTTTATCTATACAAGGATACGAATCAAGGCAAAAAACCTTTGCCTGGCTATTTATCAAAATAGCCAAAAATGGCCAAAATGACCAAAAATTGACAAAATGGTCAATTTGGCTTATAAATGTGGATAAAAAAGTTGACCTGATTGAGCAAAACCTTTTTTTTGGATTCAGCACATGAAAATTGACTATTATCAGTTAAAAAACCTTAGACAATAAATTTGTTGTTGACCAGTGTAATTTATATTTCTATAAATACATATATTATACAGTAATTAAATATATAATGTTTTCTGTATCTAGAAAACATAATTTTGCGTATCATTAGACGGCCGCTCGTTGTTTTATAATATAGTTGCCACATATAAATTAATTGTTAGTATACAGAATTACTTAGGTGTATTTATGAAATTATAAACAATTGTTTTTTGTGATACAGCTTATAAATTTGTGATTACTATTAATATATACTACTGGGAATAAAGGAAGAACTACACAGTACTGTTTCGACCTTATTAGACCTCTTCAGTAACCCCTAGTCCTCGTACCGCTGTAATTTACAAAAGTGATATATCACCTGTTGGTTTTAAACTAACACTGTAAATATGTAGATAGATTTGGTATTATATTATATAGGGTGGTTCGTAATTGAGTTCGTTTATTGGGACATATTTAACAGTAATAGTTACACTATATTCCGAAATTAAGTTCGTTTCTTAGCACTGTAATTAACGCAGATGGACACTATTTGTATATAAACTATAGACACTATATTTGTACATAGACAATCACTGTTAAATATGTTTTAATAAACGAACTAATTACGAACCACACTATATATGTACAATAGCATGAGTTGTGTGGGTTGTGTAGGTTGCTGAAGATATCGAATTTGGTCGAAACGGTGTTGTCCAGCTTTCCCCGTACAGCTATAATAATAAGTACACGTTAGTATAGGTTCTATGAAATCACTATTCATAATTTCCCCTATTATAAAAAAATATTATTCGTATTTTAAATACTTATAAGTAATAAAATTATGATTTAATGCGGAAATATATTTACCTTGTGCAATCTAAAATATACTATATCCACGAAGTTTCCAGTATTAATAATAATTTTTTTCTAAATTTAACCAAAAACATAAAGTGGTAATTGCTATATAGTATAAAAAATGCTCACAATGATCTTCTAAAATAATTTTTTTAATGTGAACTCAATCGCTAACAATTCGATCCTTCACATTGCTCCTACAAATATAATTCATTCTTATATGTGTATATAAAATGTCTAAATTGCAATATCAAATATCCAAAATGAAGCGATTAATTAAAAACTATGTTTTTAATAGTAACTGCTTTATATGACTAAAACTGATTTTAAAAATCATGTTTAAAATCGATTGTAACTAACTAACAAAATAACTAAAAATATAAATATATATATATCGGTCAAACAAATTGAAAATTTTAATGCAAATATATATGCATGTGTTTATATTACTTTAATACCTTTTAACACTTGTATCTTTTTTTAAGATTTTAAAGATTAGTACCATCTTCATACATATTATGTTAGATATACTTTAATTTATAGTTTGAATATGTATTACTTAAAATGATTTGTGACATTTTCCACTCAACTTTACTTTTGTCTATTGTCTTATATTGATTGATTAAATATTAATTCAAATATTTTAAACTAATTTTAATCAAAAATTTTTTTTTATTTTCTTAATATTATCAATTTTTTATAGAAGACAGATAACTTTTTTGGAACAATTTGGATACGTTTCTGACATTTTTAAGATAAATATTGTCGAACACTTACAGAATATTCTCCCAAATATTTATGCATAATTGCAGTTGCTTGTAAAATTATAACTTTATTACAAGCCTCTCACCTGATACATTAAGAATCAATAGTTTAAATCAATGTTATATGTCTATATAATAAATATTTAAATGTATTCTGAAATATGCGTGTTTATTGTGTTAAACAAATGATATGTTTATAGTGGTTTTCAATTAAATATTGATAATAATGTTTACCCTAACAAGTACAAATAAAAGTTTTAGCACCACATATATCATTATGTTTTAAATAAAGCGTAAATTAACCATACTCTCCATTATTATCATGTAGAATAAAAATTAATATCTATGAAGAAATAAACTAAATATGTGTGATTATTGATAGCTACGAGTTTTATTACAAGTGAATTACGCATCCGAACATAATATATACATTCGTATTTATGGTCCTAAATATCTCATACACAAAAGCCATATGGATTTGAATTATTTTTTCATGCGTTATATTATATGACATATTTCATCTATTCAAAATATCCAAAAATTATATTTTATTTATATGATTAAATACATTATAAGAGATTATTGTAATTAAATTGGACAACATTTCATTCTCGCATATAATTTAAAAAAAGTTTATAATTTATATATTTATTTGTTTCGTACAAAAATTGAAGACTACATAATTGTGATTAATAAATACTAGTTTAATGTTCAAGAAAAACAATATTATTACGGAATTTAATGAATCATGAAACTTGGGCATATATACTGAGTAACAACTTATTTAAAAATTAATAAAACACAACTCTTCATACAAAAATTATATGCCTTTAAGATTATTCGGCTAACTATTCTATGTCATAACCATGTTAATAAAATTAAAACAAATTCCAAACAGCTATAATATTTGTGAAAAAAATTATAAAATTGCATTTGATGTTTCTTTAATGATGAAATATACTTACAATGCAGAAGACTTATCGTTGAATTAATAATTTTGAACCCCATTTCTCATACTTCTTAGTTTTTTCATGGAACTAAATTGGATAACCTCTCGCTACTAACAAAAGGTGATTAGCTGGATGATATAGTTATAGTAATTATATATGGCTTATCAAAATGGGGCCACAGTAATATATTTAATTTTGACTTTTGTGCAAATTTGTAAGCTATACGCCTCAATACTTAAGTGGAGATATATATTGCTTGATGATGGATGGAGCAGTATAATTTCTGACTGATAACGAAAGTTTGGCAAGAATTGAAACCTCCAATTATTAACTATATTATAAAGTTCTACTTATAAAATAATTTCCTATATTTGCTTAAATTATATATAGGTATGGTTCAGATATATCACGGTTATATTTGTCTTTATGCTCTATTCTTTGGATTTTTTAGGCCAATTCTCTTGAGTCCTGTTTATACAATTCGCATTAAG
Organism: Invenusta paracnida; assembly: GCA_036023295.1. Taxonomy (NCBI): domain Eukaryota; kingdom Metazoa; phylum Platyhelminthes; order Proseriata; family Coelogynoporidae; genus Invenusta; species Invenusta paracnida. The sequence goes on from JAYRBW010134979.1 coordinate 3,401, forward strand.
AAAGATTAGGTCTATATACACTAAGAAGAATTTATTTATCACGGTTAAGCGTTAATGGCTTCGATTATAGTTTAAGCGAAACGTTAATTAATTTTATCTAGGTAGGTATGGCCTATAAGCTTTGAATCTAATAACCCAAAGAAACTAATTTTGAACTAAAAAATATTATGTAAGATATCTGATTTTCATAAATATTCACTCAAGTAATCACAGAATAATTAAAACTAATGATAATTAGCGTTAATAGGGTTAAAACGTTTTTCAAATTTCTATGATAATTCAAATGTTTTAAGACGTCCTATTAGTATTAAATCTTTCACACTCCATGTTATTGAAAACTAATATTCAGCACTGCTCAAATTATTAAATATTTAAATATTCTAGATTAAACCTTGGAAGTAAGAATATTAATTGATCATATAAATACATATATTGTTATTGTTAATTTAAATAAACAGGGAATATTTTGAATTATTTTATCTAATTGGATTTCAATTTAAGAATTGTAATTTTTTACATAAACAGTATAATAGTTTAAATATACTTTCTAACTGCAAAATTTTAAAAATATCAAACGATCATTCATTTACTTAAACATATGTTATGTTTTTGTATTTATCTTATTAAAGTGTACTAAGTAAAGAGGTGTATTTTTTACAATTTCTCAAATTAGGAAAAATGTTTAAATACAAATTTTTCATTTTACTTTATCGCCTTTCAGTCCTTTTCAAACAAAAATTAAAACGCTTATCTAATTACATATTAAATTTTAGACTTTTGGTAATTTGGAATTTTTGTATAAATTCTATCTTATTTCAATTTTTAAAGAATATTATTAAAGAGTATTTTTTAGAAAATATAAAAATAAAGACATGAAACAGTTTTTACAGAGCTACACATTTTTTAAGCTTTAAACTAAAATTAAATGAGCAACAAATGCATTTTATAAAGTATGTACATAACATTTTAAGCACAACTCATATAAAAATAATAATGTAAATCATTAAATAGTAAGTTCTTAAGATAAAGTTTGCTAAAAAGTTTGTGAAATATGTTTGTTAAAATAAAAAACAAACTGTATGTATTATATGTATGTGTGAGTGATATTGGGAATAATAATTATATACTGTAAACATTTTGTCCCAAATAGAATCCCCCTTTATCACAAACTTGCATCAACCAAACACCAAAATAAAATGAGCTGCTCAATTTATAACATCATAGGTACACATACATATACCTAAATAAGTATTAATATACTTGACAATGAGGCTGTAACAGCTAGTCAGAAACTGTGCATAAACTGTCATCCTATACATTGTAACGGTTATTCCAGGCCGGGCCAACATACAAAAAAGAAAAAACATTACAGTGCATTACATTTTTCTTTTGTTTTATTTAGGATACAACTTACTTACTATATTATATTGTATACCTACTCTAAATATAATAAACATATGTAGGCGCATGAACATAAAACAGCTCTCGCCGCAGTTAGACACTTCTGATTAACGATATTTGTCCTCAAACGGGATCCCCACTGAACATATTATCTACATTTACATTTACATATACTCTGATGAAGCTGCAATTGAATGTTCAATTTTCAATTGTTCGCATATTTTAATATGTAATACATATGTAATACATACGTACAGTATATTTAATAAAAAAAAACATTTTTGACGCAATTCTTCGACACATCTAAAGACAAATTTAAGAATACTTTTATAAAGAGATAAATTTATATAAGGCTATATCCCAAAAATTATCTTAAACGTTGCAGTATTAAAAACCAACATATATGAATTATAAAAAACATAAGCGCTAACAACATCATCTTTTGGAAGATATATACTACATAACACCATTAGTAAAGCAAACAGTCCTATGACATAATTGCTATCCAATTTATTTGGATATATTTGGATTAAATACACTCTAACCAGAGTACCTAATTACATTAAAAATAATATATTATTAGGTGTTTGTACATCATGTATTGTATGTATAATAATAAGGCAAGTATCATTTATGTCAAGAGTGAAAATGAAACCAATACATGTAATAAAAGCGTTGAACAAACTTTCATCTAGGCATAAGTCAACAACAAGCTATGTACATATCTGTTAAAATTTGACAGAATCTTGTATAGAAATAGATTCGAATCCTAGCTCCCCCCGTCCTTTCCTCTCCTCAAACATCCCCTGTGTATATAATGTATATGTTTACTCACATATGTATGTAGATATATATTACTCAGAGCCTCCAGAGTGTAAGTGCCAGTTAATAAAGCACAAATTAAGACTTAACAATTTGCAGACTTTTTGTCTCCCCAATAAATGAGATGTCTCCATTTTGGATTTTTGTAGACTTTGAAAGATCCGAAATACTTATTTTCTAAAAGGCTTTCAGCCGTTAACCGATTTTTGTATATTTGTTTACCTATATGTACATATGTGTGTGTGCATTCAAAAGCGATATTTAATAGATTAACAGCTCGAATTTATCATTTTTTTCCATCAATTATATGACTATTCATTGTTGTAAAGAAAACTCTTAAATAGAAAAGATAAAAATATTTCATTTTTTAAAAGCACAAAAAATATGTATGTATTTTTTGTAAATTTCAATGAACAGTTCTTTGTTGTCTAATTTTTATATAATAGATTATACTTATTTAAGAAATAATAATTCTTTACGACATGAGCTTCGACATGTTCTTGATTTTTATGTTTTCAATGTTTTGATAGATATTTGTTTAGATACATATAGAATGACATTTACTTTTATTTCAGTGTTATGTTTTATGATATTAAGTTTTATTCTAATTTAAAAAAATTAAGGACATCAGTGTTATAGATATTATTCATAACTATATATTAAGATTTAATTATTTTAATTATGCAAATATATTACTACATTTTCTTTCAGTATCAAGCTTTAACTTGGGAATTTCGTGGCATATTTAGAAAGAAATCAAACAGTTAAAGTTATAATTATAATTCTCTTATAAACCATATTCAAAATCGTATCACATGAATTCATAAACTTTATTCATTTAACATTTCTATTATAAATTATTATTCACTATATTCTAAGAAAATTATATGTAAAAAAGTATAATTAACACTTTTGTGAATCCTTTTCATTTTATTCTTCGATAAATGGGTATAAACTTAGGTATATTCTAAATTGCAAAATTGTAAACATTTCCAAAACACACCTAATAACAAAGTTATAATTTAAAAATGGAGAAAGTTTTTATTTTTAAACAATTAAAAATTAATACGGGCATTTTTTAATGTTATAAGAAGCAAGACTAATGATATATTTAACATTAAACTGAATAATATAACATATAATATAATTTACAGTAGTTCACCTCTGAGATAATCATATCTTTATAACAGATAAATAATTAGGCAGCAACAATGTGAAATCTGTATGACCGTTTGAATAAGATTTTTTTAAATATAGAAGTATCATAATAGATTATGGATATTTATCTGCATATTTATCTGCATATTTTCTTAATTCAACAATAATTATAATCAATATGTTGTAAACAATAAGTTTAGTAAATGTTCAAAAATACTTTTAAACTCTTTCTATTATGTCTATTAATAATTCCTTCAGGGGCATAGATCAAATTTATAGAAAACTATAAATAATTTACATTTATTTAAAAAAATTTATCGTGGACATACACGATATTTTCAACAAATATGTGTATAGGTATATAAATAATAACATATATATATATAACATACGACTACAATATTAATCAACAACAACAAAAAACAATTTCAGCGCGCAGCAAATGACCTTGATATATGATTTGTACACGAAGCATTTGATAATGACCTTGTAGAAATTTGATCTAACAATAAATATGACTTTAAAATTCAAATTTCACCGTTATATTTGATCTGATATCGACGCATTAGGTCAGTCGTCCGTATAAATAAAAGCATGATAGTTAAAAATATGGTATTTTATAGCTCAATATTTGTTCATAAAAAATAAATTTTTTGCAAATTTTATTCACATGAACAGCTTCCCTTTTTATAATTATTATGATCAAAACATATTATACGTCATCAATACCTGTTTTCGCTTAAATAGATTATTATAAATGAATAAAAAAATATAAAACAAGAAATTAACTATGCAGCCTAAATTGTAATCTAATAATCTCTTATTATATTATTACCCAGAAATAGTCGTATATAGTTTTTATTATCAACTTGAAAACACACCCTTATATACCACATGATATATATATACTCGTAAGTTCATATTATGCTAGATATATGGCGGAACAGACTTATACATATTGTGTAAACTAACAGTGTATATAACTTCTAAATCAACAATTACAATCCCCTTTTCCCTGGCTGCTCAATTGGATTGAGTATATACAACTAAAAATATGAACAAGTATATTCGGCGAGTACTTATTTGATAAGTACGATTCTGAGTTTCGGCCATGTTTGATCTTTCTTGTAATTGGGTTTGTGAATTCGCCGCCTGTCTATTGACGGCCGATATTTAAGTGTGCCAACTATATATAGTTGTATGTAATTAATTTAGTAACGAACACAACAGAAAGTCCATCGAGGTATATATTCTACATGCAAAAAAGAAAACCTTTCTTTTTCAACGCATTTTCAATAAAATAATTTATAATCAGTTCCGCCAATTGTTTGTAAAATGTTTTCTAACTTTATATCCATATAAATTATTTTTAAATATACTAGTTAAGCTTTTAACAATTTAGATTTTGATTATTTGATATATTTTTAGAAAATATCTGCCAATGATATATGTAGATATTTCAGACATTATATGATACATTTGTAATACGAGCTTAAACATATTTTTTGTGACACTGGTATTGATGAAATTTTTTTATTTTTTTATTTGTCAAATTTATAAATATTGCGTCAGATAATAATCAGAAAATAATTTCTAAATCAGTCATTCAAACTATAAATAATTATTTAATTAGCTTTGAAATATATTTTGAAAGTATAATTTCTTATTTTGTCTGCACAAAATTAATAATAGGTATATATATTTCATAAATCCGTGATTTAAACTGTTATAAACATGTTACTTATTATAGTAGTTATTACTCAATTTGACAAACTTATCAGTACATAACAACAACGATCAAGAACCAAATATTTCAACAGAAATATTTTAGATAACCATAAATTCTTCCAAAAGAGAAAAATTCCAAGTTGTTACATATTTTGAGTATAAACAGATCAACTCTTAAATATTTTGCTTCTCATTATATCTTAATATTTTGATTAAATAACAAAAGCAAAATTTTAAAATGACAAATGAAATAAACAAACGCATTTTATTGCATATTATATTTCACTAATACATAAAAGTATTTTAATTTAATTTAAAAAGTTAAACTTTTAATATGTATATAAAAATAAAAATTACAAGAAAGTGCCTATCAACCAATTGTAGATACCTACAATATGCCTAATAAGCTTCTACGATAGAAATGATTAACCCTTTAGACCAAGATGGATCAACTGTTGATTTATAGATATTATTAATTTATATCAATAAACTTGTATCTCCATGTAGGTATGTATAGACTTACACATCTACTTTGATTTTTAGATTTTACTTTAAATTTTAAATATACTAAACTTTAAATTTCAAATCGGTTGCTTGTCAACAAAATGGGGGAGTTTTTAAAAAACCTGAAAAACCCATATACTCCGCAGGTGTCTTCTAAAGTTACGCATATTTACACACTTCAATAACACCTAAAATCAGCGTGATGACACTCAAACGGTCCTAAAATCTTGAATCGATTTATAAAGTCATCTCTGAGATTGAGCGATTTAAAGAAAACAATTAATTTTTAACTGTATAATAAATATAAATTTGTGTCCAAGTGAAAAGATTATTGCACATATCTTGACACCTTGGTGATACCGTAGATCATGACCTACATAGCTCATGAGTTTCAAGACCATTGATAATTTTTTCCTTGAAACCATGGGTAACCAAGGGTAACCAAGGTTAAAATTTCAAATTCAAAAATTGAAATATCTGAACTTAAATGACCTCAATGCTAATGGTGACATGTCCACACCACCACTGCTGTATACAGATAGTCCATGATGGCCTCTAGTTATTTAAAAGTTGCATGGCCATTTATTGTTTTCCATCTTAGATATTGTCGTTTAAATGTATACTTTCTATTTTATGTAAAGCTTCGTTAATTTGTATGTCGTAAGAACTCATCAAATATATTGTATGTTTTTGTTTTAAACTGTTAAGTATATATTTTGAATTTAAAAATATGTTTGAATTAAATTTTGGTGCTACATTTAATTTCTTTACCTCACTGCCCTCAACTTTTTAATCAAAACCGAAGGCAGATAATGTATATTCTTTAAAACTTTATCAACACAATAGCGTCGACATAATATAATTAGTAGAGATATTTAAGGGAATGTATTGGAAAGAAAACTGAAATACAGTTCCAGCATATACATACCTACTTTTAAAAGCATCCTCTGACAGCTTCGTATCCGCATATAGGTACACAGAATCAACCTCTTGTTCATATATTGACCACCGACCAATATTTATACTTCAATAAAAGGATTCCAGGCTTTAAGTGGCCCCCAAGAAGAAGTTGGCCCGAGGTTGTCCAGAATAAACAAGGTCAGTGGGCATGTTTGCCAGTAAACAGTGGTCTTAACTTTCCGTTGACATTTCCGTCAATATAGGATCAAACTAATTTTATATAAGTTTCTCATGTTAATCACACTATACTAACTTAAACTATGTGCAGCCTCCGCAAACCCTTTAATGTATACAAGAAAAACTTACTTACCCATCTTACATTCCGCTTAACATTTGCGTGATCATCAAATTTTTTCATTGTTTTAACTTAATCTAGTTGTATATATTGGCATCTCAAGCGGCTAAAACTAACTCATATAGCCCATTCAAAAACTATCCATCATCAACTGGTGTTAAAATATATGACTTACAAAGTAGTAAGAAGATTCAAATTCTACTGGTTTACGATTTTCTCTGTGTGACTGCAGCTACCAAAATAGAATTATAAAATAAGCAGTAAGCATTATTTTATTAAATCAAATAATTTATTGAATTAACAAGTTTATTTCATATTAATTCTTGTGTTAAAATTTATTTAAAATATATCATTCTGAAGCTTATAAAAATATATTTAACATTTTTTATTAGATATGTAGTATTTCAAAATATATGCAAATGAGTTCACTTAAATAATATAATTTATGCTGATTATAAAAGAAACTGACTCTTTGTGTATTAAGCTAGGCTATTCGACACAAATTATTAAATACTAGGCAGCCGACATGTCATCAATCTTAGCTAAATAAAATGTTGATGACCACTGAATATATTTATTTAGCTAAATTATTGTACAAAAAGGACGGCATTGAAGGGGTGAAATATCTTCTGAAGACTGAGTCTTAAAATTTCATCACCAATAACTACATACACAAGTACGATTATATATGGGAAAGACTCTTATGACTTATGGACCTATTATACGTATATTGTCCAGACTATATTCTTGGGTGCGATCGCAGAAGATGATGGATTGCTTATTCAACTAACCTAATTTTGACCACAAAATAATTCAGACAAGCAGCACCATCAGTCAGTGCTTAGTTTTTTGTAGCAATCGACTACATTCGTAGAAACATTCACAGAAAAAATGGTGAGACAAGGAGATCAATTGTTTTAAAGAAAACATTGTAATTAGAGAAAACTAAAGAGTGTGGACACAATTTGACGTCTGAGATGAAATTAGACATGATTTTAAAGAGAAGACCCTTTTTCGAAAGAAGGGGTCGCTTATGTTTAAATTTCTAATATAAAAGAATAATGTAAATGTATAATAAATAATCCAAAAATTAATCTATTTCTTTAAAATTAATGTCTTTATTTTTACATTCTCTTCTTATATGTTTACAGAAATTCATTTAAAGTGTTAAAATATATATCCGCGATATTATACAGTTATATATACACTATACATATCTATATTATATATTATAATGACTGTTTAAAATCTAGTATAAAAAAGTTGGTAGTATCAAGATATCTGATGCATTATGAAACTTTTATATTACTTTTATATTATTTATTATTTAGATATTTCCTCTTAAATCTGACATGCTATTATAAACAAGTTTCGCAAATATTATTATAAATATTATATTATACATACATATACCTAAATATCTATACAGTCAGATTGAGGAAATGTTACATATGATTTCTATCAATCAGAATTAGACTGTATGTCTGTTGTATTTTATAACTAGAAATAATTCCTATACATAAAATAATTCTATTATATATATTATATATATTTGCAATAATATACTATTAAATTAAGTAAGTATACTATTATGTATGCAAAGTAGTAGAAAATACCGATTCAGCCAGTTAAGAAGGAACATGAGGCAAGCTAAGGGAAGTACGCAGAATGGAGGGGAATATAGCGTGAAATATAAGTAATACAATGTCAGGTAAAATTACCGGAAACACCGATTCAATACATATATGGACGATTTTATCTGATTGCATCGGAAACGCATCGACGGCTAGTGGTTGATGACTCTTGATGAGGCAAAAGAAGGGATTGAGGTCCCAACCCCTAGATCCATGGGGATGATTCTTGTCTTTCTTTCTCGTCTACTCTACTCTTCACACCGGATTTGAGCGGCAGGGATTGAGAAACCTGCGAACGAAGACCATACATATACAAGTTCATCGGAAGGAAAACCTCGTTAGAAATATAGTACGATTGTATGTACATATATTATGCCGCGCTACTTACTTATAATACTTATTTATTAATGGAGGAAGGTTCCATTTATAAGGTCCATTTCAATGCACGTTAATCAGTTCTCTCCCTTCAACGACTACTTCAGGTGACAAGTAGTTTATGATATCTTCGAAGCATAGCTTTTAAATGTGTATTACACTTGTTCTGCGTAATGTAAATATGTACACATATCTATTCTACAATTTATTATTGACATTAAATATAAGAGGCTCCTTCCAAATCTCCCATTCTTTCTAACAATTTATTTAAATTTTGAATGGATTCACTTCTTTACAATTCATTCGAATAAAATGCTAGTAACTCTTTTGAATTGAAGTACTTAGGTACGAGTATTATTTATTTAAGTAAGTGGATATGTATATAGATATAATATTGTTTGTATTTAAGGACATACTAAAGTATATCTGCTTATATGTATATAATAAACTGAGCGTGTATTTGTAAATAAGGTATATATGAAGATAAAAAATAATTAAAAAATAAAAATAAAGAATAATTGTTTATGAACGATATATAGATTAATGACTTCCTAATTTCTGAAATAAGAGGAACACCTTATAAACTATATTTTTATTGATATGCATTACTTTGCAAATTCAGTTTAAATGCTATATTACAAAAACGAGCAATTTGTACAACATGTAAACTTAATATATTTATGCATTTGATTAAACAATAACATTCAATTTTATTTTATTTTCAAAATAGTAAAATATATTGATTTATCAGCAAATCACATATTATGTATTGCTCATAGATATTTGTGTTAATTTATATACATAGATTGACTATCTTAAAAAAATGACATAATAATTTGAAGAAGTTTATGTTTATTGTCAAAAATAAAATTCTTTCCAGATATTTAATTGCCGCCATAAAAAAACTAGTTATTATTGAGACTATACTGATACATTTTTTATAATAATGTGTAAATGTGTTAGCATATATACTTTATAGACATAGAGTGGCTATCTGAGAAATGGAAGAAGTAAATTTGTCTTCAAAAATATAGATCCTTTTTAGGTTTTTAATTACCACGACATAAAAGACTAATAAGTATACAATATTGATTACTATTTTAATAATTATTTTCTACATTAATACAAATTAATGAATTAGCTGGCATATATTTAATTTTTTTTAATCATATATGTGGACCACAATCACAAAATGCACAACATTTTCAATGGAAATATTTTAGATTACTATTCTATGTCTATATTGATTCATTTCTATGATATTGCTATTTCAAGAAAGTCGAAAACTGAGATTTATCAGTAAATAGATACGTGTGTTTTTCCCATTTATCTCTAGCCTATGAAGCATAAGTCTAAGAGTTATATAAATTTTACAAAAATGTAAATATATACATATATTGAAGTATACAAATAAATTGATACATGTTACTTGACTAAATTCTCAAAAAAGGTATATTATTCAACATCTTATATATTATATATTACCCGAATAAGAGGTATATGTACTGATAAAATCGTCCCAACTAAAGTATCCACAACACAGTCCAATTGTGCCTATATATCATGTATCAAATAGATATCTAATTAAAAATTAATTGAAGGAATGAACATAGATCTAGATATACTGAGATCAAGATGTGTGACGAAATGCAAGCTATATTATAGTCTATTGTAGTACTGAAAATGGCAACATTTTGTCTCCCAAAGGATCAGGAAGTATTAGCTTCACTGTTGTTTTGTTGAAATAAGAATTCAAATTAATTTGTAACTTAAGATATTTAATTTATATAAATGTTTACTTATTATGTTTATCTTATATATGTTTTCATAATCTAGAAAATGTATACTTTATTATATTAATTGGCATTTTTTAATGAATAACTTTTTTTCAAGTATATAAATATGTTATGTATTATGGAAAAAAATTCTTATATAATATGAGATGAAGATTTCTTCTTTAAAAATATATTTATTTAAATAAAAACTTTTACTAAATTTTAAATCGAAAAATTCAAAACTAAGTTCTGGAACTGAAATTGGTAAACATATTTTCAACCAACACATTTAAGAATAGTAAGGAGTCTAATGATATCATCAAATTCTTAACCATATTTTAAACTTATTTTTTATTTTTTATTATAGAAAAATGTTGCTGACTATTATAAAATATTAATGTGTGGATTATAGTTATTTATTTAAAAATTATTCGAAATGTTTGGCTATTTTATGAATGAAATAGTTTTTGTTTGACAAATATTAATTAAAATAAATAAGGAATACAAAATATTACACTTTGCATAGATTATTAAATATATCGTTGAACTATGAAATTAGTTAGCCAGTGTACAGCCTTGATATTGGATTATTTTATATATCTAGATTTATATTCTTCTGTTCAACACCTACATAGTATTAGTTTTGGTAACGATCATTTTCATTATACAAAACGAAGATATTAAATTACACTTTATAGTTACATAAAACTCGCCATATCATAAGCACTAACAAAATTAAAAGAAAATTAATAACTATGTTCTTGATAATGTATTGAATAAATATTATTTGATCGGATAGTATTTTTTACATGAGAATATATTGTTATGAACCACCAATATAAAGGCTTAGCTTGTACATATTCTTAACGTGTTAGCCTATCTCATTATCTATTTAGGTATTGATTGATTAAACGTTTAGTTGTGGTTTAAGGTAACTACGGCAATAACAGCAGCCGATTAGTAAGATAATAAATTAATCGAGAAAACCGTAGATTTTGGTCCAGATAATATTTGCACAATCTTTGAATTTTTGATAAAGTTTGAAATAATATAGAAGAATTTCTTACAAAAATAATATGATTTTTGCAATAAACTTCTTCTATATTGTGTTAAAATCTCTACTTTCTAATTGGAAGATATTGCAAATTACTAATCTTTTGTATTCGATTTCTTAATTCTACATTATCTACCAACTTAATGTAAAGGATAAATTATGTATTCGAAATTTGTGTGTAAAAGTTAGTTTTTCTGATAATTATCAATATCAATTTAATAATTTAGTCATATGTAGCTCGTTAATTCTATGTAGATTTTAGAATATAAGGAAAACAAAATCCCTGATCATGTTTCAAATAAATTACTGTATAAATAAATAAATATATATATATAAATGTCCTAAGGGATTTAAAATTTAAATATGAATGATTTTTATAAATAGACACTTTACAAATTAAGTTATAATATTAAAAATAAATATTTACTTGTTACTTGTTGCCATCAAATCGAAGACGATTTCTGGTGATGTCATGAATAGTCCTTTTCCAATCATTGCG
>JAYRBW010134990.1:0-15604 GCA_036023295.1 Invenusta paracnida
CATTTGTAATTATATTTTAATATCAAAATTGGAAATCAGCATCAAACAAATGACTTATTACATAATTTGAGATATTTGGGAAAAAACTCTTTTTTTCTTCTTAGAATACTACTTTAAATGTAAATGAGTAGTATATAAGTTTTTCTAAATATATTTTATTATAAAAATTAGAAATCAGCATCAAACAAATGACTTATTGCACAATTTTTGATATTTTTTGGAAAAACACAATATTATAATCTTGGAATACTACTTTAAATCTAAATGAGTAGTATATAAGCTTTTATAATTATATTTAATATGAACATTCGAAATCAGCATTAAAGAAATGACTTATTTCATAATTTGAGATATTTTATGAAGAAACATATTTTTTATCTTGGAATACTACTACTTTACATGTAAATGAGTAGTATATAAGCTTTTCTAATTATAGTTTAATATCAAAATTCGTAAACAGCATTGAACAAAAGACTTATTACACAATTTTTAATATTTTGTGGAAAATAATACAATATTATAATCTTGAAATACTACTTCAAGTGTTAATGAGTAGTATATAAGCTTTAATAATTATATTTTAAAATGAAAATTCGAAATCAGCATAAAAAAATGACTTATTACATAATTTAAGATATTTTGTGAAAAAACACATTTTTTGTCTTGGAATACTACTTTAACTGTAAATGAGTTGTATATAGGCTTTTCTAATTATATTTTAATATCAAAATTCAAAATCAGCATAAAATAAATGACTTGTTACATAATTTTAGATATTTTGTAGAAAAACATATTTTTTATCTTGGAATACTACTTTAAATGTAAATGAGCAGTATATCAGCTATAATTACTTACTTGAAAATAAGTAGTATATCACGTTTTTAGAATAATAAATCAACTTTATGATTTAGTCTTATGACATAAATTTCATTAAAAAACTATTATATACGAGGTGGCGCTAGGACAGCAGATATGGCGCTAGGACAGCAGATACGGCGCTAGGACAGCAGATATATATATTATTATGGCGCTAGGACAGCACTTTTGCCGGCGCTGGGACAGCAAATATATATATATATATAATATATCATGGAACAGAACTCGACGCTATATGCTATTATCGATTAGATCCAAGGCCGTGATGCCGAGAATGCAAATCTCAAATAGCATACGTGTCGCGTCAGTTCTCCATAAGTACTGTATTACATGTTGTCATTGTCTGTTTGTACTTGTAGATAGTTGATATCAGAGTAAATTCACTGGCCAACGTTTACGTGAATGTTAATCGATTCACTGGAGAAAGAGACAACGATGGCGATTACTGCGATGAACACTGGTTTGGCGGCAAGATTTCAGAGTGTGATTTCTATCTCGAATTCTGGATTAGTCCCGTTAATGCGCTGGGTAAGTTTTTTTCATCAAATACTAATTAAACTAGTATTCAATTAAAACGCATCCTTAGTAAGGTTGGTAATTGTAAATGTTTGTTTTTTATCTTGTCTAATTAGGTGATGGTTGGAATTTATTTTATTTTAATATGTTTATTATATATTTTCACACTTATAGCAACTCTCTAACGTAATAATCATTAGCGTAATCGAAAAACAGTACTTTTGCAGGTTAATGTAATATCAACTGAAGTTGTATGGGTTCTGTATATTTAATATTTTGGAATAACCACAAAGCTAAAATAAAATAAACCGGAATTGGGGGCTTTATATAAGGACTGAAGCCTTGACCAATATTTGTTATGGGGGTTGATTAAATATAATATAGGGCAACGGAGGACAAGAGGGGAAGAGAGAGGTTGCGAAAAAACCTTTTTCACAGGAGGCATATTGTTATATCATGCTAATTGGAATTGTTATACACATTAATCGTAACGCAGTATTTAGACAAATAAATATTCAACTCTTTATATCGAGAAATTTTATGGCTGCATATAACAAACAATTATTGTAAGTTAAACAAACAAAAAACAATTTAACTGCGGAGTAACATGATATTTAATTTTTGTTACAAGTATAACAAATGCCCATAGAGATTGAATAATTAAATAAATAACCAGCCTCTCAGTTCGTCTTGTTCGGTATCAGTTGGGGTGTTGAGTACTGATTACACACCTAACTGGTTTGTGAACATTGTCTCATGTGTTAAATAGTTATCTGACACATCGCATTGATATTTGAGGTAGAAGGCTTCTAACTGCTTAAGCTTAGGTAACTGCACTTGAAAACTGTTTGTCCATTTAGTTATAAGATTAACATATAAATGTACACTCAGTATGGTGGACCAAAGGGTTCACACATGTATACCTCTCTTTTTAAATGAATACATTAATTATTAAAGGGATGGATTCATTTATTATTAAATGGATTCATTTATTATTACACGTTTTCACTTAATATTAAATGGATTCATTTTTTATTTAAAGTTTTCATTTATTATTAAAATGAATCCATGACAAACATAACATTTATATATAGCGAAAAGGAATAATTCTACATTAAATGACTAATTAATGAATTACAGATTTCAACATTATAGGGTACGTATGTATTTCTGTTTAAATTGTCTAGATATAGCGGCATAAAATATCTTCTTAACTACGTAACGATAGTCGTTTTCAAAAGTTATTACTTATTAACCATTAGTCATATTTACTGGAAATGAAGTTGCATTTAACAATATGTATATCAAGAATTAAGAACGATAACTTTATTTAAAGCTTATAAATTTATAATTCTGAATCGTTGCTCTAATTATGTATATTGTATAATATTTATAGTATATACCTAACATTGTTCACTAACTTTGGTAATAATTATTGTTTATCTATTTCTATGTAAATACCTTAATTTTTAAATTACGGACGAGTACCTATGGTAGATATAACACAATATTGTTAAAAATGTGAACATAATTTTTAATTTGCTTATTTTCAAATTCTGTCATGGCATTATTAGGATCCTATATATATATATATATACATTATATAAATTATGTTTACAGCTCACAGAAACTAAGTTATATATTATACAGAGTAATGTGTGTCTTAAAATAGATAACGATTATAGAAAATTTTATGAGACATGTTAATATAATTAAATATCACTGTATATTACTGACAAGTAATAATGTTTTATATTGTGTATAAATTATAAAAACTGAGATAGTCAGAAGCACCGCAAAACTCACAAGTTAATTGCTCGAGTTCTGTCCAGTCGATTGATGTAGAGAGATTCCACACTTCTTCTTTTGTCCACTGTAAGCTGTGAGCTGTAAGTGAGCTGTGAGTTGTCCATGATTATGATGCTAGTAGCATCGAAAGCTCGGACCTTCTATTAAAAATATATTTATTTTAAATTTAAGTGGTTTTTTCAATCTATATCTATACAGTGTTTAGTACTGTTATTATTTTTCATCTTTTCAAAATATATATTGATTAATTTCTATTGCCTAATAATATTTATTGCCAATCTCATGACTAAACGACTCAGATCAACTTTATTTTCCTAAAGGAATTAAACGAAATCTAATCTTCGAAAAACTCAAGCACGGAATATCTTGTAATTTCTTTACCAAGCTCGTACGTGAATTATCCAGCAATTCTCTAAGCTCCTACAGATTCATAAAGATCTAAAGATCATAAAGATTTAAAGATTATAAAGAATTTAAAAATAATAGTGTTTCAATTTTTAATGTTTTTAAAACGCTACTTTTTATTGATCATTAATAAAAATATATATTTATGCAATATGCTCTAATATGAAGAATAATTACTGTAACACTAAATATTTTGTTTGACAGGTAGGTTTATGTACATAAATGTTACCTACTTGAAAGTTTATTTTTGATACATTTCATTTGCAGATTTTTTAGCTTTCAAGAACAATGAAATGAGGGAAATTTATTTATAACAACAAACATACACAAAACTTAGATTAAATGTTTTTAAAGCAAATGTAGTTTATTATGCAAAAAACTAGTGGATTGGTTTTAAAACTCCAAATATAAGGTTTTTATAAAATAAAAATATACATTTCAGTTTTGTTTCGCGTACCTCAAGACAAATTAATTAATAAATAGGTACTATAGTTTGGATACAGAAAACGTTGTTTCATTAATAATAATAATAATATCTCATTTTATTCATAGTATAGGTTTTAGAAATATATACCTGTTTAATAACGAGTAGAAATGTATACGAAAAGATGTTGCAGCAAAAATATATATTCATGTAGTAACTAATAACTATTACTATTCCAAGGACTACGATAGAAATACAGGACGCTCAACAACGCTTTCAGGGGTATTTTAGCCACAAGACCGATTTCACATATCATTAATGTCTCTGACTCAGTTATAAGCTCGACAATTATTCTTTTTAGTAGTTCTTAGCATTGATAAAACTTAAAAGTTAAACAGTTCTATAGTAAATATGTGCCTTTTAATTTGTTGAAATAGTCAATTAAGATTGTTCCAGGGTAATACTATGTCTATATGCCATGATTATAAGCTTTATAGTGCGTCCACGAAAGGGGGTGTAAACCAGCTAAAACATAAAAATATAAGTACTATAAAGCTGATTATATTTTTAAAACTAAGAACATTTACAGGAAATAGTGGTCTATTAAAAATGACAGAATATTCAGCATTAAATATCGTGAGGATCCATTTGATCACCAGCAACTTCCACCGTAAGTGCAATACGTCGCCATTTGCAGTTTGACATCCTCTGTAACAATTCTCTGTCTTCACCAATTTCATTTAAGATGGCTTCGACCACAGCAATAAGCTGTCGTTGATTTTTTGGTTGACAATGAATAATTCGCTTCTTGAGAATGTTCCATAAAGGGGTTGTCAAATCAGGGTTACGTGGTGGCCATCACAGGGTCCATGTTTCCCAATCCACCTGTTTGGGAAATGGTTGTTAAAAAAATCAAGACTTCGGATTGCCGTACGAGTGGGTGCTGCGTCTTGCTGAAAAATTGGATTTCTGATTCTACATCTTCGTAATTCAGGTAGAAACTGATTTTCAAGCATGTCTAAGATAACGATCTGTAGTAATTCGGCCATGACAAATAAAAGGTCCAAATTAAAGGTCCATTCGAAGTCGTGATTTTTTTAACAACCATTTCCCAAACAGGTGGATTGAGTAACATGGACCTGTGCCATGGCCACCACGTAGCCCTGATTTGACAACCCCAAACAATGCTTTATGGAACATTCTCAAGAAGCGAGTTATTCATTGTCAACCACAAAATAAACGACAGCTTATTGCTGTGATCGAAGCCATCTTAAATGAAATTGGTGAAGACAGAATTGTTACAGAGGATGTCAAACCGCACATGTCGACGTATTGCACTAACAGTGGAAGTTGCTGGTGATCAAGTAGATCCTCACGGTATTTAATGCTTAATATTCTGTCTTGTTTAATGAACCACTGTTTCCTGTAAATGTTCTTAGTTTTAAAAATATAATTAGCTTTATAGAACTTATAGTTTTATGTTTTTGCTGGTTTACACCCTCTTTCGTGGACGCACTGTATAAACAGAACACTGTCTAAAAACATTTGTATAAACAAACGTGTTATTTGCTTCTTTTGACTGCTTTAATTGCATTTTATTTCTTCTAGATGTATCTTTCTTTTCAAATTAAATTTAGGTTATTTTTCACTTTTTTCCTTGAATTAAGGCATTTATAGGGTTGGTCAGCACCTTCTCTCAGAGATTTTGGTTCATTCCGGGTCACTTTCTAATATAAAACGTTTTAAGCGGGAGAATATTTAATATAATTATTTCTGAGAAAAAATGGAATTATGATTTCCTAAAAGACATGACTGTATATAAAAGTCAAAGGAATTTATATGCATTTCATGATCGATTATACCTATCCAGCTTTTCTTTGTGAATGTAATATATGCAATACATGCAATACTTGCATTTCTAAATAGTCATGTGTTCATCTCATTTTCCCCTAGGAATTATCATTTAGTAAGCGATTATATATTCAAATAACGCACCATGCATGTTATTAACATTTCTGGTATAATTTAAATTCGAAAGGGCAAAATATTCAGGCAATTTCGGAAACCAGCGCAAATTCTAGCAAAACTAATTTATACATGCATATAATATTATCCTTAAATTATATCAAGTGACGCACATCAAAAGAAAGAAACAAAAAGAAAATTTTAATGTATTTAAAATTATAAATATGCATTTGGAATTAACTAGTGGATGGTATATATTTCTAATTTAATGAATATACAGTATCATTTCAACTTATACCTATATACAGAATATTGTAGTGTATATATTTTTTATAAAGGGTGATTCAAAATATTATTAAAATTCTATTTTCATGATGATATTTCTGTAATTGTGAATCTTAATTTAGACAGTATTTCGGGTAACCATAGCTATACAGTATGCAGTATACAGTATATAGCTACATTACATTATATAGTATACAGTATACAGTATACAGCTATGCAGTATAGGTCCAGCACTGTTAATATAAAATCATATACCTATAATTTGTATAATAATGCATGTTATTCTACATTTGAGTATACCTATACCTATACTTATACCTGTATAATTTGTGAAGTACAAATTAGTAATTTTATAGTTTACCTAGCTTACCTATATTTTATACAAACATTTTCAGCTGATCTCTAAAAGTTGTAAAATATAACTATCCGTAAGTGATATAACCGATAAAATTTAAATACGGCTATGGTACAATCGATATGCGGTACAATGGTACAAATATGGTTCAATTGCTGACGATTTTAAAGAGAAGCTTTTTAAAATGATATTATGTATTGAAATTGTTCTAATTTCACGATTTTATTGCATATTCTTATTTGCGATATTCAAATGAATAAGTTATGTAGAATTTCATAATGCATATCTGAATATAATTCGAAAAAAGATTTAAAGACTATTTAACGCTAAGTTCTATCGTTTAACTATGCAAAAAGGTCATATTTAATTAACGAAATTAGATCTCTCTTTCTAACTGGACGACAATATTATGACACCGTCAACTGTGAAAAGTCGCACATAACACTGTATGCACGAGGCGATCAATACATTCACCTACAAATAAGAGCTCCAAAAACCTATGAGCTATACAAGATATACTTCATCATATGAATAAGCAGACTATATGAAAGGTAAAGTACCTACGGTTGATCTTTACTGACCAGAAATGCTGCATATTCATAGGCTTATAATTAGTCTGATACCAACAAGATGCAATTGTCGGCTCTTTCAGTCCTTGAGGTGAGAGAAAAACTCTTAATCACACTATAATATATCTAATGTCGTGAAATATTGACGTGCAATCAGCACAACTAAGGGGGTGATTAAATACTTCGGTCAGATCAAGTTGATTGGTATTTTTGAGTTGCGTACGCCATAGAAACTCTTATTCTGCAAGTATTGTTTATCCTAATTAAGAAATGCAAATTGATGCATTGTTGGTAGATTTACAAACAATTGGAGTGGTACACACACCATCAACGCCTAACAGACTTACAAATAGGGTCGTTCTAAATTCTAATAATATTCCATTATTATGATTCTGTGTTTCCGCGAGAGAGTTAAGCCAAGTGTAATTGTGCTGCTCTGTTCTTTAACTACTATATAACAAATTCTATTAGTTTTTAACACGCACTTCTATTATGAAAAAAATGCAATATATTTATAATGCTACCGTTTCGTTCCATTTCATCCATCAATATATACAACTCAGCTGGGCTTATGAAGTGAATACAGTTTGTTTGTAATACCTAAAATGCGCTGTATTGCCTCAAAGCTTCAGACCCCTTTTCAATATCTTTGCATTGCCTAGCTAGACTGTAATGCTAGTTCAACATCGACCTGACATTTGTTATATTATATTAGCTTGATGCTTGAATAAAGGAGGTACTGATGAGCTGTTGTGATAGTCTACTTTGCACGTTATATTTGCAGGTATATTCATTCTATCCACATATCTCTCTCTGTATTCTAAAAAGGAGGTGTCTTATTTATGAAATTGATGCTCATCTGCGCGTAGTCCTGGCGATCACAGAGATTAGTATGTACCTTGTGCCATCGCCATTCACTCCACTCCTGACTGTCCCTATACATAATATTTTGTCTCAATCAATCAGTCGGTATGATGAGCAAATGAAACCACATATTGTTAGGAGAGTAGATGGATATAGATATCGTTATTGTTCAAACCGTTAGTTAAAATAATGCCATTGAAAGGAATATGACTGAGCGCATCAGTAATAAAGAATAATAAAATATAACGCACTTATTTTTATACAAGCCATACATTTAAGCTACAATCATTAATTTTTATATCCGAAGTACGTTCTTTTGGTTGTTACGAAGGATAAATTCGTTGGATCTATATACATATATACAACGTAAAATGCAATAATCCAAATAAAAAAGTTACAGCAAGTGTGATTTTAATGTGAGATTCGTTTCTTAACTTACTGACGACATTTTCGTTGGAATGATATTCATGGAAGTTCGAAGGATCATATATTTATATAGATAAAAGAATTTTTAAAACCCGTGATACTTAATATCTTGAATAACTTTATCATCGTATAAAGCAATGACACTGATTTCGAATTCTTTAATATTGGATTTCCGATTAGTGGTATAACATTATCCAGCGAGCGTGAAAATGGACGCTCCGACATGGTGGAACAATCGATTTTGGCGTCCTCTTACCGCCTTTTCTGGCGATACACGGCTTCAGAGGAACAATTTCACCACATCTTCTCATGGCACGCTATCGCCCTGGATGGCCAATACGCGGCTACGGGATCGACGAACGATAAAACCCAACTTACGAACTGATCAAATTTATCGAAATGACGCGAATGGTAGACCTTTGGGATCTCTTCGCGTCTCTCATGTTCGTCGGGCGAGTTACGATTCGACCAGAAATCGTCCCTCATCAGCACAGAGTGGTTCGCATCGAAATTCTATTCCCGGTCAACCACAAATGCGTGTCGAAACGACAAACATAGGATCTACTGTTCCTCATAATGCCCTGCAGTATTTTCCACGAGCGTCAACGGCATATCCGGGAAATCGTGGCAGTAGTTATATCTCGGACGAGCAGTTTACAAGGCAGCATCAGCTGCAAGGACAACAACAACAACCGCAACCACCGCAGCAACACAATACTCATAATAATGCTATGAATGAGGATATATCGATTCATAAAACTGTTATACAACCTCGCCAGGCTGTTCAACAGTCAATTGTTCAACCACAGACAAATCAAGTGGATCTCTCTAATTCAGGTCAGACGTCACAAGCTGTCGATTTATCATATCAACAACAACAACGAAATGTGATATCGGCTCGTTATGGACGACGAATAATGCGTCCACACAGTGGAGGAATTATTACGAAAGTTGGCGAGTTGAAGTTAGTTGATTTGGAAGAAACGCTCAATATACAACCCCATTCTGTAGTTGCTGGTGCGCAAGGTGGACCAAAGACTGTAAAATCGCATGAATACTCGGCTATATCAACGAGTCCAACAGTCTCCAATAATCCACCGCAAAACTCCACTTCAACTACTAGTTTAACGGCCTTCATTCCAACATTCAATGGAAACTTGTCTCATTTGCCTCCCTCCCAGATAATTAGTCAGCCGCCACGAATTGCTCTAAAATCAATTTTGAAAAAATCGGAGGACAACTCCTCCATGAATAGTACTGTTACTACCTCCAATCCACTTACATCTAGTCAGTCACCGCAAGTTGCACAAGGCACAGGTCAAGCTGCAAAGACTATGGTCCACACAGAGCAGTTGAATCAGCAAAAAAGCACTGAGATAAGTAATAACGACTCAATGTTAGCGGCAAGCTCGGAAGGTAATCAACCTCGAGACGAACAAGTTCAGCAACAGAAGTCGATTGAAGCCGGTCAAGCTTTAGATTCCAAAAACAGTAGCTCTTCTAATGGCTCTTTGTCGTTGTCCTCTTCTAACGTAAAAAACAACAGTTCTAATGGAGGTGGGACCCCATTGCAGCAGAATCAACAACAAAATCTGTCGTCTGTTACTTCCAAACCACCAGTTTCAGCCGTTTCTCACACTGTTGTTGCGAGTAAACCAGTCATCACAACAACAGCATCACAACAACAACAAAGTGAGAGTGGAGGAGTCACGGTTCCAATCACCTCAGGTGTGTCCCCCAACTGGCCGGTTAATCGACCAACAAAAACGGGGATGTCCGGACATGACTCTGTACAGAGTCGAATACTACTCAGGAGAGGGATGCGCTCGGCCCCAAGTCTGAAGAGGGAGGTACGATTCGATATGAGAAATAACAATGTAATAGAATTTCATCCTTCAGATTCAATTATTAATTAGTGTACAACATTTAAATTTAAACAGAGAAATCTTTCATGCATAGCGCACATATTTACGAATTTCTACAAATTGAAATTATGGTTTAATGTTATAATTAATTATAGAATTATATTTTTGTGATATATTTCCGAAATGACGAGATTGATGGCTGCCTGTAGTGCAAAACCATAGCTAAAGCCATTCAACTAGCTTATAACTATGTACCCATATATTATATATTTTGTTTTTTATTTCAACTCTGTACAGATGAAACTTCTTGTGATATACTCTGAGAGTGCGTCATGTCTTTCGTAAATGTAATCTGTACTCAATCATCCTTGGTTGTGACACTATATATCGCTCATAGTTTTCAACGTCCGCATGGTATGCATATATTTTGTACGAATATCAATATATATACATATTATGGGCATCGGAATGTTTCTCAACTTTTATATTTCACATATATATATATATATATACAATACATGTTACAATACTTTTACGATTATATTTTTATATAAATATTGCCCAGTTATCAATTTTGTATTTACCTTGCTTGGTGTATGTAGCTTCTATCACTATACATTATTTATTTATAAATGTACTGTACTAATTTCACATGTAACGGTTAAATCTCATGAGAATAATACTCATTTGATAATATTTCCGCGAACCAGATTTTTATTGTATTCGAAGACTGTATATTTATTTTGTTGTTACTTTTTATTGAACAAAGCTAATTAATTTAAAAAATGATTCTTTTGTAATACTCTCAGAAACTTGTTATCCGTATTTCAGCTACAAGGATATTCTGTCCTGCTTGTTTTTAGTTTTAAATTTTATACTTCAAAATTAGCTGTTTTAATTAATGAATATACATTTTAATAATATATTTTGAAGGAAATAAAAAGTTATGTTTATATTTATAGGTATATCTTTATTTACTTTTGATGCTTTTTAAAATAATTTTTTATTAATTTATTATCTGTTTATATTTTGTTATTTAACAAATTCATTGAATTGATAAATTACATATTAGTTACAAAAACATTAAAAATTTAATAAATAGGGTCATTGAGTTCAGCTCGCCGCTAATAATAAGATGTTATTATATTTATTTATTTGCAGCAAGCTGATATGAATCCCTTTGTATATATTTGAATATGTAATGAAAAAGTATAAGAGTATAAGAGTATACCTTACGTACTGAAATAAAACGGGTGATTTATGTAGCTCGGAGGAAAATGCTAAAATTAAAAAATAGAAATAGTGTTTTTGAATTATTCAAATGTTTTAATAATGTTTTAATAAAATTATTTAACCTTACTTAAAAAGGGCTAGCCCAAAAATCATATGTTTTTTAATAACTTAATAATTTAAGATTTATTTTTAACATTTGTGTTGCAATTAAAACTGTTTTTAAAAACTTATTTTCGAGGTATTTTTTGTCAATGACAAGGCCTGTACAATTGTAAAAAGCCTTACGAAAACTATTTTTATTGTTTTTATAGGTCATATATTTTTAATTTTACTATGAATTAATTGAATACACCAATATATTTCTTTAAATGTTTATATATATATATATAGTAGTGTATATAAATATATATTATAGTATTCCGGTAGTCCCTGATATAAATCTTATATTCAAAAGATGAAGTACAATTTGATAAAAAGTATTAGTAGGATAATTTATTTCAGAACGCTTTCGAATATATAATATTCTTCATCGGTAAATTTAAAAGTGCATAAAAATGTATTAAATTTCCTGATGAAGAACATTGTATATTCGAAAACGTTCGATAATAAATGATCCTACATTGTTTATCTTTAATTTATTTGAATCTTCTTCTCTACCAGAATTACAAGTTTAAATTACTATAGCTAATTGAGATTTTTTCAAAATGCCAAAATAACTCAACTAAACGGAGTTAGAAAATATTAAGTATTTAATGTATTAGGTTTTTTATACAATGGAAATCTAATTTTTTCTATTTTTTCTATCACTTAAAATGCTGTCTCACTTAGATGATTCCTAATTCAAGTTCGAGAAAGTATATGTATATGCCGAAAAAGCGATTAAAATATGCTTTCAACAAATATTAATTTTGTATTTTCTAATAACTTGTATTGTACACTATTTTACTGAAATATATATACATATATATAAATTACAAAAATACATAACAATAAGTAAGACTTTATTATTCCTTACAATAATAACATTATGAATAATAAATAACATACAGGTATATAGTTCTAACTGTTAAGTATGTAAATGTACAAATATAAATTAATTAGGGTTTAATATATTTACAAATGTATGGCAATTCAATTGAAAAAATCTGTTTTTAACATATAAAAATATGGCACATAAAATTTTAAATTTATAGAATCGTATTCAAAATATAATATCATTAATATTCATACATCTGTATAATTCTTTGGAAAACAATCTGGTAATATACTTCCATAGAATATGAATAACATTCAAATACTTTTCACATCATTGCGTTTAATCTGTCTATCTATAATAGATTTTAATAATTTTTTGGGGAATTATTAAGTCTTACTAAAAATTTAAAATAATATCGCAATAAAGAAGAATAACATTAAAATTCATAGATGAAATCGAGATTAATATGAAAAAATATATATATATATATAATGTAGATACTGACACTGCTGCATTCTGCGGCGCTATATAAAAATATATGCATTATTATTATTATTATTATTATATGTATGTACATATATATAAATGCTATCACAGACTAAACATTTACGGTGGTTTTATTCTTATACTTCATGTACATTCAGTATACTATAACTTTTTTAAGTGAATTGTATTTTAATAATTTTTAATAAAAATTTAGCTAAAGGAAGATAAGTATTAGCTGTGTTTTGACCATTATGGCACTTTATCATGCAAAAGACAAAATTTATGCATGTCCGGTGCGTCGGTGTTCGAGATCAGTAACATAGATCGCTCTTCCTTTTTTTTGCATTCTTGGTGTGTTATCTTCAATAATAAACTTACATAAAACAACCATATATTGACTCAATCGTCCATTCTGCTTTTCATCGAATCTATGCCTTGAGAGTGTTAAACACACGTTTTAATAAATCAGATATTACCAAAATCTACTCATTTTAAATTAGCATTCGTATTGAAATTATACCAGTACAACTAACGTTTTTGAAAAAAAAGAAGAATATTTCAAGTATAAACTTGACGTCGTTCAAATTCAGGTGTCAGAGTTATCCGTAACCATGGTTGTCTACGGGTATGTTTTCAACCCAGGTATGTAATAGTCGAAATAAAATTAGCATGCAACTATTTATAAAAACAAAAACAGTGAACACATT
The DNA here is from genome assembly GCA_036023295.1 of Invenusta paracnida. Classification (NCBI taxonomy): domain Eukaryota; kingdom Metazoa; phylum Platyhelminthes; order Proseriata; family Coelogynoporidae; genus Invenusta; species Invenusta paracnida. The sequence goes on from JAYRBW010134990.1 coordinate 13,762, forward strand.
CTCAAACATCAAATTCCTCAAACACTTCTTTTCGCCAAAAGACTTTTAATCTCTTTCTGTATAACTTCTATAGGTGTCTAAAAGCTTTACAATCTCATGCCGGTATTTTGTTTACCAAAATATCTTTGATATATTTAGTACTGCTATTTCTCTACGTAGTAATATTTAAAGTATTAATTTGTTAGTTGTCCATTAATTTATCGGTTCCTATTTTACAATAAAAATATACTTAATATTATTATTATTATATCATTTTGAGACTAATCAACCATAAATATTCCATTAATTATGAAGCACGTGTATAATAGTACTATCCCTAATAAATATTATGACCATTTCGTAGTAACAGTAAATATTTTTACACTATAATGATAAATTTTGAAAATATTATTCGAGGAAAAACATGGTTTTAAAGATAATGACTAATAAATGAAATCACAACATAGGATATAGCCTCCATGCTATATGCTTATGCCCCATAAAGTACCTATACACTGATCATAACTATAATATTCATGGCAAACTTACGACATTTCGTTGAATTTTAAATAACAAATTATGTATCCAGTAGTATGTTTTTAAACTTCTAATATGCAGGCGTTTAATTACTGCAGCATTTGTATGTACACCAAGAAACTTGATAAACCAATTTCTTGTAGTAGGAAGGTCCGCAATTCTTTGGTCGCAATTCAATGCATTTTCCAGTGTAGTCCCAGCATCCTAAAAGTAAATCGTGGAATCATATGAATTTTAATATATTTAAATATGTAATAAATGACTGTTTTCTGTGTAACTGGTTTTTGAAGGGAGATTTTATTTTATTAAGAAACAACTGTGTTAGATTTCGTTTATGTACTACTAAATAAAATTGATACTCATTCTACACGTTTTGGTAAGTTCAAATTAAAGTAATTCACATTTTAATTTTTATACTATCGCGCGTTGATGTAGTTACTGAGAGTATTGCAATATATATAAAAATGATTTTGAAAGATTTCATATAAGGACTATTTAAAAAAAAAATTCTATCGGTACGGAATGTCTATATACACAATATTTTAAATCCTAAATCAGTAGTACCTGGACGTTAAATTGGAAAAAGCTTTTTCGAGATCTACTATACGACATCTTTCCACTTTTTCATCTTAATTTTCAACTTCTTTAGAAATTGTTGACATTTTTATCCACTGTTATACATATGCCTATAATTATTTCTTTCTTCTATGTAGTATAAGAACTGATGATAAATTTGTATATATCTATTGCTTTGTAATAAACAATAAATCTCAAGGACAACTAAATGAAATATATTACAATACTACTTCTTAGTAATATAGTATAAATAATATATATTTCTATATAATAAACATAGTAATATAATTATTATTATTATAATATATAATACAATAAAGTATTGAATTAAAACAATTCCTTTGTCTTCGACACATCTATTGATATTTTGTTTCAAGTTCATACAAATTAATTTACTAAAATTGTTTTCTATAAATTTGAACTTAAAAGACTGAACAGCGCGATCACTTAAAAATGTTGTATGATGTTTTTATTTAGAACATATCCAAGTTTATATTATATCCGTGTATTACATTATTTAATAATTTAGTATATCATAAACAATCAGAGATTACATTATCGAAACAAAGACAAATATATATATACCATCTTTATCACACATGTTTGATGACCCTATATACAAGGACTCCCTATTATCTAGGAGTCCAACTAAACAACAAGGGTGACCGAAAGAAAGAAATTAAGCGCCGCATTAGTCTCGCCAAAATGGCCATTATGAGATGCGACTATATTTGGAAAAGCAAAGATGTCA
>JAYRBW010135001.1:0-15603 GCA_036023295.1 Invenusta paracnida
GAAAGTTTCCGGCGAGGCTCCTCGCCCCAATATGAGGCTACAGCTCATGCTGACCTTTTGGCCTGCAGAAGAAGAAGACCAGTGTCTCCTCATATCTAGGTATTCTCAGGGGGGCCTTCTTAGATCGCTATTACATCGATTTTATCTTTTTTCCGGTTCACTTACTAGTTCATAGAAAACGCTGCTTGCGACAGCAGTTTGTAATGCTGGCGAAACTATACAGCAAATAACATTTATAGGTTGATCACGTATTAATTTACTTATATAAAATAATGTACATACATTATAATATGTTCATTTTGCTAGAGAGGAATAGGACATTTTCAGAATCATATTAGCCCATGTATCATATAGTACCTATTTATATAATGTATGTATATATGTATGTATTTATAATGTATATTACATAAATACTATTCGGTCTGTCGTGGCCTAATAATGCATTTTGATTCTGTTAAATATTAATTATATCAATATATTTAATAGCATATTTATTTATATTGTAATAACTTTAATATTCCTTAATTAAATTAATGTTGAATACGTTCAATGCTAGTTTATATTTAACAAAATGCAAAAAATATGATTATGTTAGATATTATGAAAAATGGTAATAATAATAAAGTATTTTTAACTCAATTTAATTATATAAAATTAAGTTAGTTGAAAAATTCGCATTAAAATTATAGTAATTGTTTCTTACAAAAAGCTTAAATTGAAAAGAAAAGACATACATTTCTTTCCAATATTTCTAAAATTCTTAATTGCTCAACAAAATATCCCTTAAAACGAAAATAATAACCATACCATTAGATTCACAGTAACATTTTAATGTAGACTGTAAAATATAAATACAGAGTATGTATTTCAGATATAATGAAGCTTAAAAAACCTCAATGACAATAGATATCTTAAGTGTAAAAGAAAAATTTCGCATTGTTTTGAAAATTTGTTTTAATCTCACCATTTCAATTTGATGTGATCAAAACGTACTTAAGTACAACTATAAGTATTGATCACACCAATTTTTTTTGTTTTTCTTATACTTACAAATATTATTTGTGATTTTTAAATATTATTAATATTATATGATATATATTATTACACGCCCTAGAAAAAAATATTGTCATCATTTTAATATCACTTAATAATACTTTGTAAATAACGAATAAAAATCGGTGCATAGAAAAAGCAAAAATGCATATATTAATATTAAACCGTGATATTTAAATAAGATATAAGAGTATCATGTTCACAGTACCCAAATTCAAATATACAAATTACACATGATTAAAAGTAGTACATTCGTAATCGTAATAACACGTTAAATTGAAATAAAACAGACTATAGTATTGAATTGTTTCCATTCATTTTTTAAATTTATCATTATCTGCAACGCACCTGACAAGAGAATCAAGCCAGTAGGGCAGGTCCCGATAGAAGTCATGCGAAGCCAGGGCTCGGGCGAGGTTGAGCTTGATCTCAGCGAAAAGACGGTCCGCCTCCACGTCCAAGAGGCCCACATAGGGGAGCAGGGCATTGAACTTAAGCGGCTTCTGGAACCCGCTCGACTTGAAATTAGGATTGTATTCCTGTGCGAAGGGGTGAATGGGGGATGGTTCACTCTTTTGAGCGATGCTTGTATAAAAAGGGGTACTAGTGCTACCCTATAAGATAATCAGCATGTCATACAATTTCAAGGGCATCTGCAAGACAATTATTATAGTATCATAGTGAGACATTTATTTTCTATAATAAAAATATGTTGTTACCGTTTATACTTTAGGTATAAACAGTAATAACAGGTAGTAATAATTATATGTATATTATGTCATTTAAAATTGTAAGATTTACAACAACTTGGTATTTGCGAATAATAATATATTTTAAAGTATTTCTTTTTGATATGTCATTGATAAATATTATAAAATAAAAAAATATGTTGATAAATTATACAATATTGGAAAACAATGCACAAAAGTAATTTTTTATGAAGTATATTTCCTATTTAAAATTAAATGTAATATATTAATATAATATAATTTAATGAAATATAGTTTTATGTACAACGTAATAAAATATACATATAATATAAAACAGGATAATAAAATACTACATTGTAATTCTCAACCCAATAATAAAATAAATGGTAGATAACAGTAAAAATTGTAAAACTTTTCTTTCTTTTCAATATACTAATTCAAAAAACAAAAAAGCTAATAAAGATAAAATCCAATTAAAAAGTCGAATTTTTAAGTTGGAAAAAATATATTTCGATCTGAATAATTAAATAGATACAAAAGATACAAAATATCTAAAACCTCAAAACACGAATAAAGAATAATATTATAAAATACATTTATTGTATTATCAAACAATCTTTTCACCAATCAAATAAAATAATTTTCAAACTTGCTATTACAAAGTCAGTATAATATTATGTACAAAAATATTGTTTAAAATGTAATCAAGATAAGTAAATCAGATAGACTATATTTAAAAATATAAAAAATAATAAATGCCTTTAGAAATACACTCTAATAAAAGTCAAAAGACGCCATTGTTGTTTTTTATTGAATAGAAATGTCGGATGCAACTGAAAATGCCTTGATCATTCGATAACAATAACATTATCCAAAGTAGTGGCGTGAGTTGTGACTGCTGTACTGAGAGAGAGGGGGCTGATTGTTCTATAAAGAGAGGGAAACACACCAAACAATAACTATTAAAGAAAATTGACAACATAATTGAATTTGAAACCCGGTAATAAAAATTAGATTTAGGCGATGTAATATTTGACAGAAAACACAAAAACCCTAGGGGCCCTTAGCAATGTTTAGCCCAACTTATGTAATATATATTATATTAGGTATAATAGGCAACAATATAGCAATATCAGCGATAAATAATATTTAAATAATATGATGTTGTTAACAGAAAGGCTTAATAAAAAAATCCTATCATCTTATGAGCACTGTCCTCGGTAAATAATATCTTCATAATTATTACACAAAAACAACTTACTCAAGCGAGGAAACAGAAGCAGCACAGGGTGTGGAAGGAAGATGTGAACTTCCACCATCAGTAGTGATGCTAGTGTTACAAGACGCAACCCCCGCGTCCCTCTCATCATCCGCAGCCCTTCGGTCGGACACAAAGCCCTTCAGACCTGCTAGCATTTCCCCCGCAGTGGAGAAGTGTTGGGCACGAGAGCGTAACCATTTGCTCACACCAGCCATGTAACGACTGGGCTGAGAGGAGAACCGCTTGTCCACCATGAGGATACCGCCCCAGTCGTCACGATGCCGTATACAGCGGCCCAGGGCCTGGTTGATGGCTCGATATGCCTGCACCTCGTACCACTCGGTTCCACTCATGAGTTGAATGCTGTTGGATGAAGATCCGGTAGCACCAGAAGATCGCCGCTTCTCATCATTGTAAGCCTTCTTAAGTTGAACCTGAAACAATAAATTTTATTGACTCATGTAAATATTCATTGAAGTAAATTTCATGAAATATATTCTGTTTTTTTATATAAAAATGCATATATGTATTTAACAATTTCGGTTTAATTATTGTGACAAAAAAAGATTTTTGTATGATATTCATTAAATACTTTCTATGAAGTAATAGTAAAATATTATTAAATATGTTTCTCATTTACATAATATATACATTTTTAAAGGACCTTTCCATGCTATTGTTTTTCTAAAACATAGCAATTACGTAATAACATAACGCCATAGATGTTTAATAGGCTACCAGACAGGAAAATACCACAAAACACATCAATATCTTGTAAAGCAAATATTAAAAATCATCTATTAAATCTCAACTGAGCTTTCTTATTATGGAAAAATAAGTATAACTAAACTAGATCTATTCGCACAGAACACATGTGGCATGGTGTGTAAAAATCAATAAATAGTACAGAAGCTGTTTACAGCGCCGCATTTGATATAAATTATCTTATAACATTTTAGTTTAATACTATTCAAAGTACCATATTAACAGTAGAAGGGCCAAGTGGGGGGAGGGTAACATTTTGTATTCACACTCGTGGATCCCTAAATTCTCAACCAAATGAATTGAAACTCCCTAACACGACCCATTTCCCTGCACAATGGGATATCTCGCGTCTTTGAAAGACTGATAGCGAACCAAATTATGAGACACTCAAACAGAATGGGAGTAATACCACCATCGGCTCACGGTTGCCGTCCTGGACACAGCTGCGAGACTGCTATACTCCACATAATCGACATTGTTGCTACAGCTGTTGAAAAGGGCAACAACATTGTCTTGATAATAGCACTCGACAGTGTTCGACGCTATCGATAGAAATAGACTATTAAAGATACTACAGAACCAAGTCGGCATTGAAGACACAGCTCTGAAGCATCTAACTTTGTTACTAACTCAGCAGTGCAGAACAGAATGTAGAATACGAAGTATCCCAGGGAAGTGTACTTCTTCTTCTTAGGGCGGCGGCCCTATGTGGGATCTCCACTGAGTTACTGTTGGAGTCTGCGGTCATGGCAAGTCAGGTGGAGGCTCCGTGCAAGGCGGCGGATTGCGCGTACGTGAGATAAAGGGCGCGGAGAGAACGGGAGTTCCGGCTGGTGAGGCATCTGATCACCCTAGATCTAGTCTGGAGTTTTCATTTAGCTGCCTGCGCTTGGTGGTGGAAGGTCAGTTGGCAGTCGAAGTGGACTCCGAGCAGCTTAGGAAAAGGGTCGTAAGGAATCAGATGCCTCACTAACAATTATATATATATGTATGTATAATCCAGTAATGTTTATTGTCATTAGGTACTCATATTATGAAGTCAGTCTAATTTTATAATAATTAATAATATACTATAGTCTATGTACAGTTTCAAAAAGACTTTCTCCTGAAGGCCTAGAAGAACCCAGATGCTGCAACTGCACACTATGAAAAGTAGGTAAATCAATTCAAAATGTAAATATGTTGGAAAATTGACAATGGATGGTCTATACTTTATTAGGATCGTTTAACTCTTTTAGTCCATGAAAAGTGACTTGAACCATCTTCTGAAGGTCCAGGACGACTGCATAATAAAATATTACTTGCGAAAATCATATACCTTGGTTGTTTAAAACGTTTTTGTAAAAGGATTAACTATTTTCATTTTGAAGCAGTCACACAACGAACTTCTCCTGAAGGTCTAGATGCTATGGACATTGCAGCAACAACATACCAGACAATGCTACATGTTAGCTGGATATTATTATTCTATATACTAGACTGTGGTAGTGATCCAATGTTATTACGAGATTAAAATATGGAAAAATATTCTATTTCCAAATTTTGTAGTTTTTTGCACTGGGGACTCCAGGACTGCCCGGTTGGACAATCAAGGCGGTGGGAGATGACGATTGGACCGATCAGGTTGGAATCCTTTTATAATTGAGGATTTAAATGTACTCAATTTTGTGAATGTTTTCTTGATTTTACAGTCATTTCTAAAAGTGGGAATTTTTTACGGCACGCCCTTGGCGTCGCACGCATATAAATAGACCTATAAAACGGGCACAACACTCGAATAATCACCACACCTGCGTGTTCATGTAATTGGGGAAAGGGATGCCCACGGTGATCACCAATCGCGCAAAGTTGTCCGCAAAGTCCAGTCCTTCGCTAACCTTCCCCCGACAAACGGCCAACAGGAGGACACCCCCTTGACTGTTCCCTTCGTCCCTACTTGTGACGTCATTCTCTCCCTCCTCCTCCTCGAACCCACTAGCACCATGATGAGGAGGAGGGAGGCGAGAGGGAGTCACCGATCCTCTTCTGCCAGCCTCACTGGCCCGGATACTCGCGGTAAACTGGCGCATCCAGGACTCAAAGTTGGCGGAGGTTCGTGGTTCACACATCACGCGCTTGCTGCGGCGGAGGCGATCCAGAAGGCCAGTTGTCTAGTGAGTTGATAGTAGGAAATGACAACTGATTATAATTCACTATGCTCAAAAATTAAATGAAAGAATTTATTGATATCAAAAGTGCTATTGTATATTTAGACTGGTAAGGAATTTAGTCATACTGATAAATTTACAGGGTGCAAAAGTCAAATTATCCGGTGAAACGGACATTTGTTTCTATTTTTAGTAACATGACACTATTAGTGTGTGGGTATCATTATCCCGCTAGCTTTAATTTTGTCTATTTTAATCTGATGCTAGCTTACGTATAAAGTAGGAAAATAGGTCAATGTAGGTTAGCAAACTAATTCAGTTATAATAATATTATATTAGTAGTGAAGTATATGCTTCAAAAAAGCAGAATGAGACTTTAACCTAAAATATTTCCCTCAAAATAACTTCACTTTTAAATAATAATTACATATTAGTGTCATGGAGTAGTATGACACAAAAACGAAAGGTTTTAAATAACTTACATTTACTCAATCATCAAATTAAAGTAATAATATAGTATTATCTCATAAAATATGATAGCTAATCATTGGCTATGTGTATAAAGAGAGATATTATCCGAATAAAATCATTGAATGAAAACCGTGTGCTTTCATTATTTAACAGGTAGGTATATATTTAGAAATATTTGAAGGAAGTTAATGAAATAATGGAATGATTAAGTACGCTAATTATAGACAAACGTAGCATAAATATATTCTATATCAAAAGATAAAATAAATAGTGCTAATACTATCACTTGAGGAAGATACGACATAATTTTGCTTTCTCAATAAACATTTCACCCTACATACATTACATACGCTTTAATAATAGTACTATGTACTTTGTGCGTATTGATATACAAGTCATCATAAGCGCTACTAACTATATGAGAAAATATTACGGTACATTGGTGCACAATTTACATAATATTCTTGTAACTGACAAACCAATCAATAATGCAGCTAGCTAACACTAGTAACAGCGGAACAAACTATTACCTCCCAGCGTTGCATTAACTTGTCCAGTAAGCTATAGGATGACAGGAAACAGAGGACCCCGTGAGGTACTACCTGAAGAAGAATAAAAAAGAATTACCAAAATAATTCACAAGGACAGCTATTAATGTAAATAATATATACTACGAGTATATTTATCATGAATTTCTAATAAAGAATTCGAAGTATAAAGCCTTATACTAGCTTCAAAGTATTTAAAACCGGCAAAGAAAAGTAAATGGACAAAATAATAGTAATAAAGTGAAGCCAGTTTTAATACAAAGCATAAATTAAAGTTAAAACTGACCTCACAAGACTCTGCAACTAAACTGCCCAGCTCGTCCTGGAAGCGAAAGGTATCGGTGTGTTTAAAGCTGGCGTAAAGTTCTGATCCTGAAGGCCCTTCTCCCAAGGTAGCCACGAAAATCTATAAATATAACAAGATTAGAAGAACAACTAAAAGTCAATATATTTATTTATATAAAACTGCAGTTCTTTTAAAAGATACATAGTCGTAATTATATAGGTGTGGGTTAATTCAATGTTCTGTAAATTAGGAAGTACTAAAACTTTTACCCAAACAAACTAAAACAATTTCAAAAGATTGTAATATACACATTTTTAAAAATCCTAAGAGGATTTAATAAACAGAATATGAAGAAATAGAAACATTTAAATTTACTATAAGATTAACTAAAATTTTACAAAGAGACGGTAAAACTTTAAAAAAAGGCTAGGTTCTTAAGATAAAAATATGATTTTAGAAGTTTGAGCAATAGTTATATACCAAGCAAAAGTATACAAATATATTATACAATTAATCATACAAGTATTGTCGACTAAGATACTTTAGTAGTATAAACAGGAAACTTTTCTCCGTGTAAAAAATAGCAATAACCCAAATAATGAACAAACACGAATATAACCCTATCTGCGTAGTAACACTAACGCTATTACTAAATAAAACCGTTATACAAGTACACACTGTATTTGTCTAATTATCAATATAGTTAAGTATGCTACTCCGCGAAAATTACTTTTGGTGACAATGTGGAAGGCTTCTGGTTACCATGGAAATAGCAGCTGTATAAGAGACGCTAAAAAAACTTCAGTGCAAATAAGGCTACCTTTTAGGTATAATCAATTATTCTATATAGATTATGAAGTATATTAATAAGCTTGTTTATTTTGCTCCATCCCGCTAGTTTGTACGTGTTCACACCGATTATGATCACTACATCGAAATTGCGAAGGCAATAATAAAACAATCGCGACATTGGGATATAAGTGTCAAAAGACAGTCTCTACAAAACAAGAGAGAGGAAATTGATTTATTAATTATTTGTTTTCTAAATAGCTCGAAAAGCCGCGTAATAATTTGAAATGGCTTTCAAGATGCTGTGTGAAATAAATTCTCCATGAGCGTATTTTAGAAAGATAACATAAAATCAAAAAACTGTCATTTGATTTTGAAGTGAGAACTAAAAAAATAATTCGTTATACATAATATTATTATTATTTTTATTATAAAACTAAAAATACCTTACACTGGTGATGATAAAAGGTCTTCCTAACCTTTAAAGTGAAATTCCGTGTAATTTACATGTTTGTAGAAGCTTAAAGCTCCAGTATCAAAATATAACAATTGTATAGAGATAACAACTGTGAAGTACTAAAAAGATGTGCAAGAAAAATAAATACCTACAACTAATTACGCGTAATATTAAGTGTGCAATACTTCTTAAAGAAATTATCTTTTTACCTGTCTTATGCTCGACTAAATTTTGAATATAATAATTATATTCAAAATTTAGTATAATTATTATACTATGTATAAGGTATATTGCGATCATCTATGTATAAGGTATATTGCGATCATTCACCGGAATTTTTATAAGTCCATACTAATTTGTCACCATAAGCATAATTTGTCACCACTAATCAAACTATAATTAGGCGAGAAGTTGCCATGTGGCTTGTACGATAATAGCCATGGAGGTTGCATTCTTGCCTTTAAACCCGAAAGAAGCAAGTTCGAACCTCGGTATGTACTCTTGGCTTTAACTTAACAGATTGAAACAACGTAAATAACTGACTTTATTATTAACTGGTTTTAATTAACTCCTAATCTTGCTTGATTTGCGCTACAATTTATAGAGCTAACTATCGATTGATTAGTTTGAACAACGTTATAAAACAAATTTTTCTTTCCAGCAATTTTGTAATAATTGTAAACACAATTACTGACCTGGTCCGACTTGATGACGTGACCAGCCTCCAAACGGACCGGAAAGTCCACGCCCAACTCCGACTGGAAAGAGATCATTGGGGAGAGGGTTCCACTTGTGAGCACGACACACCGGGATAGGCGACCCAATTCCTCAAATATCACGGCCGAATTGAGACACCAGAAGTTGAGACTCAATGTCTCAGTCATATGAAGGGAGGGGCGTCCCCCGCGGTTTCCAGAACCTGGGAACTGACGTTTTCCACGCCAGCCACTCTCTGTGATAGTCTCTTCAGCGATCTGCTCCAGTGTGTGATTAGAAACAAAAGTAAACTTTTTGGGGAGCTTACAGTATTACAGATTCGGAAATAAATATAGTTTAAAGATACTTAATTTTCTTAAAAATTCCTAAATTAAAACGTATTCACATATCTAATATAAACAAACAAAAAATGTTTTTCGATATTAGCCTTATATATCAGGTAAATGAATAATGCATATCTATATAATATATAAATAGTGTAGTTATAGTATGCTCAAACTATTAGAATGGATCATCTAATTAAAAGAATAAAAAATATCGCTTAAAACCAGTACGAAAGGTCAATTAACACCAGTAAATGTAATCAATCAGATCTATGTAAAGTAGAATTTATGAATAAATAAAAAATATTTAATTTTACCGCTGTGTGTCTCCTTTGATAAGAGGTGCTTTGTATAAGAGCAGCTCTATAATCATCCCGATAGCGGAAGTTCTCCTTGAATATAAACTCGAGAACGGTCATCAGAGATCGGAAAAGGGCCAATGTCGGAGACTGGAGCACGGGTTTCTGTCGATCCCCATTATTGTCCAGATTTGCCGAATTTCCATTACTCGCTTCCTCAGCCAGGACTTGAAAGTGTTTCTGAAGCAAGAGTTGTTAACCGAGGGAATTAAATTTAAAATACGTAAAATACTCGCAAACACCTTGAAGCAGCATATTGATAGACTATAATCTGAGTTATAAGCAATCGCAGACGTCAGATATATTATTATGACTCGGGTAATGTACTTTCACATCTACAGAAAAATCTCACCCACGGAATGCTGGTTAATCTAAAAATAGAGTGCCACTTGTTTGTAGCTTATATTAGGAGACACTTTAGAAACATTCTGTTGTAAATAAAATATGCAATTATTATCTGGACAATAACAAGCGTATAATACGTGAAATTAGCTTTTATATCTTAGTGTGTAAAATCAGGTAATTTTTATTGATTTCTTAACGATTAAACGATACGCTTTATGTAAGCAGTATTAAATTCAACATTTAGTTTAAATACTAAATGTTTTTTTCTTTAATTTTCCAGAAAAGTTTTTTTGCACCGTTTAAAAATAATAAATTAATTAAATTCCGGAAATAAAAATATAAAAAAATACTAGATAGAAATTACAACAAATGGAATTAAACTTCAAATTTAATAAAGCTTAAATACAAAATATTAAGCTGTTACCTAAAATGAAATATAGAAATATGATATATTTATTTATATATTAATTACATAAATTTATAATTGTCAATAATGAATATACATTATGGTCGGTATATAATTAGTTTTAGAAGCTTTTTTATAATGAAGCACTATCAAGCTAAAATACTCCAAAGAATTGACTGCACTGCCGGCTATGAATAAAATGTTTTTTTATTTTACCAATAGTCTGATAAAAAACAGCACTATTCAATGCGATATAAAGAATATTTTACATCACAATTACAAAAAAATAAACCTGAGCAGCAATTAATAATTTTTATTCAGCCCATATTTTCGATGTGAAACAGCCTCGTCAGGGGTACCTACTTCTGAAAACCTGAGAGAGATTATGCTATAAATATCACTGTGTAGGGAGATTGCATTACCATATTAGAACAACAGAGTTAACATGAGATAGATAGTAGGTTAAAGAGTATATAGATGTAGAAAACTAAAGAGGCGTAATTTAGAGAGCCAATAAACTCGTAAATAAGGTAACACACGTAAGTTGATACTGCCATGGAATAAACACACCTTTTTACTATTATAATCACAAATTTTTAAAAAATCAAAGAGAGGATTAAAATCGTGGCAAACAGGGATTTGAACCCGCCACCATTCTAATAGGACCAAATTACATTTTCCATCGGGAACATAATATTAACAAAAAAATATTATTTTTCAAGCTGGCGTTTTATCATAAGTAGATAACAAAAGGACAAGCATTCCAAAATGAACGAATTAAATTATCACCTGTACTCAAGCGTTCAATAGAGAAAAGAAGGCGAGAGGAGTTATTTACCTTCATAGCACTGAATCGATCGGGACCAATCCCAATTTCCCGGAGTAAACTAACGATCTCGAGGCCGGTCCAGACATGGGATATGTCCTCCCGTCCCTCTCGCATCAGACGGGACTTTGTCAGTTCCATCAGACGAAGTGTGCCATCGATCTGAAGAATATTTTAATTTCACATATTTTTGATCTGATCATCAATATTATACATTCTATCTTTATGAAAGGTCAGCTAATTCGATTAAATCGTAAACTTAAAAATTGTGGTTATGTTTGTTTTAAGGTTGTTGTAATGTTATAGACGAATTTATGGTTGGTTGGTTAAAGTCATAATATGTTATAATTAAGTCATAATTATTATCTAATGTTTAGACAATTATAGTAGTGTAATATTTGAGTTGAATTTAATAATCAAAAAATAAACTTTTTGACATAAATATAATTTTAACAAGAAGTCTCGACAAAATATCTATTTCATAACTGTTTGAAAAAGAAAAATTCTCAAATATTATGTTGCCCACTAAGAAACCTCAAAAGTTACTAACCAAATAAACAATATAATATGAATTGTATTGTAAGAAAAAAGGTAGCGACTGCACTAACCATACTCTTAAGCGGCTCTGTGTGTGGAACTTGGACGTTTACATTGACTGAAGAGAGAAGTAGGGGCAATAGAATTATTGTTATAGAGAATATAGACTGAGGGGACTACTATAACAATACATTAAACCGAAATATAACTAGTCAAAATGTAGACAAATAAATTCACTTATATTTAACAGACACATACTATAACATTTATAAACACAAATAGCACACACGCTGAATGTACCATCCAACTATAATAAAAAATGTCAGTTAATAATCAGTATACATCGTATTGAAAATGTTCAATAATATTATAAAATCCTTTTATTTCACGCAAGAAAGATATGTATTAAGATTACTTATTATTGACATTCATGTCACAGGTTTAAGTAAGTAAGCTGTGCGCAAAATTTAATCATTCAACACATTTAAACATTATTTAATTGACGAAATCTGGTGGGCTTCATAGGTTAGTAGAATCCAATAAATAGTATAGGATAATAATCATTATTAATGTAACTATTTATTTAATATAAAAAAAATGATTTTTATTCCATTATCCTATGTAAGATCACGACAAAATTGAAATATTACTATTATCGAATTCTAAATTCTGATAGAATATCGGAAAAAGTTATTATTCACTATTTATTAAAAAACTTTAAATAGAGCCTTCGCTCTTTCTCCCTTTTAATATACTTTTATGAATGTAAACATTTGCAATTTCAATGTCGATTAATTTTTACGTTATCTATTAAGATCAGCTAACTAAATTATTTTTCTGGGTTTATAAGTGCCTTTTCTTTCTGTGCAGTTCGGCAGAAATAAATAAAAGTAATGTCCAGGGAAATAATCTGTAAAAATTATATTGATCGTGAATCTCCGTGCATATAATTAGCATTGGAGTGGTTTTTTAAATACAAAAAGTAGTTCTCTGTTATTTTGTGAGAAGTACTATGTTAACATAAGCAGTAGTACCAACCCACTGAGTTGTGTGAGATCAGCCTTTGCGCCTATTAATTGTTCCTCCGTGATACTGAAGGAAGCTGCTTCTCTGGCAGCGTCTTCGATGTTATGAGCTTCATCGAGAATGAGGATAGAGCCGGCCAAAGAAAGATTAACCTGTGATAGAAGATTTAAGGGGGTGGGGGAATTAGAAACACCGACAACATCGAGATTTGCCTCAACAACTGACCGTTTGACGAAAAATTGGGTCTAAAAGATAGTTGTAAGGGCAGAAGACGATGTAGGACTCTTCAACAAGATCTCTGGCGTTAAAATAGGGACAGGCTCGCACCTAATATATATAAAAATAAGTGAATATTATAAATATTTCAATAGAGAGGAATACAAACTTTGCTACATACAGGACGAAGTGCGTTCACCAAGTCTTCGATATCCCAAGCTTCTTTAAGGCCCAATCTGCGTAGTTTAAAGTGTGCATCGGCCTTTTTCTTCGAATTGTAGGGACAAGAACTGTGCTATACAGAGATAAACAATAGAGTGAAGTGTGGAGCAAATGAACGAGTTTGCATAAAAGGTCATTTACGTACTACAAGGAGGTCCTGACAAGCGTCGGTAATATTAGGTGCCTTCAAAACTTTGGGATTAATACAGGTGTGTACGCGACTTCCAAGAACCGTCATGCTTAATAGATTAACAAGTAAGTCATTGTTTTATTCAGAAAAAGAAAGGATAATACTTTTGTGCCAAAAATATAGAAGAAAAACTTACTTCATATTTTTATAGGCAGTCTTATTCAGCTCCCGAACAAGCTGTGTGATTTGTTTGTGAGTTCGGGTTCCAAAGAATATCCTCGGGATACTAGATTAGAGATAGAAAGTTGTATTAAAGTACACTATACCAAAAAACAGCTAACAACAGATTTACCAAGGTGAAATCAAAAATTAAACTGAAAATTGATTCATCTGAGAAATATTTTACTGAAATAAAGTAATATGAAAATTATTTGTAACATCCATTAAGAATAAATATTAACTCTAAAAGCTGAAAATGTATTTGCGCTTTGTGAGTAACATGTGAAAAGGACATTATTTTCACATAAATATTATCATAACAACGAAAAATATTAAACACTAAATCACTATACTAACTCTTACGGTTTCTGCTCAGTTTCAGGGTTACTCAGTCGAGCAAGTTGATGACATTCACATTTACTGCAGGCAGTTCGATAGTGAGACGCTATCGAAGCTGCATCATCCACGAAATCTTTCTCGTCACCATCATCGTCCTTATCAAACAGTTTCCTCTTTTTAGCTACTGGGATCACCAGTGGTATTTCTAATGCTACAAGATGAAATACAAATAGAATGTTATTGATCTATTTAGTAAATAAGATTGTGTTTGCGATATAATAAAAATTTAATGATCAAAGATTCAATTACAAAATATAAACCTACATACACACCACATAATTCACAGCAATCTGAAATGAATGAAAGTAAAAGCACACACAAATATGAAATAGAAAAATGTCAAGATATTGAATTGCACATATACAAAACATTTTAAAAACATAGACTAATTACCATCAGTGTTAAGTGTTCTTTCCATTTTCGCCTCGAGCTCTAATCTCTCTTCTGTAGAAAAAAAATTAAAATGTTCTCTAAAATACCTTATATTGAGAAATTCAGTGAAATCTTTAAAGTGAAAGTGAAGGCCTAATTACCAATCTGCCTTTGAATCCAGGCTAAGCTGGCACAAAGAAGTGCCAAACTTTTCCCACTTCCAGTTGGAGATTCAATAAGGCAGTTTTGAGACTTCTCGAGACCTTGAATAATCTAAATTAACAGAAGATCACACCAAAAGTTTAAAATTGCATTTAAAAAAGGAAAACTATTGCTTTTTAACTGGAGAATGGTTTTAATCATACATACTCGAGTCATCATAGACAGTTGGGATGGATAGGGTTTGTATGGAAAATCCACAGGAATACCTTGTATCTTTGTTATCATTGTTCTTTAAAGTAGGTGTGATCTAAAAAGATAAAATGTAAGACTACATGCATAAAAATATTGTGAAGTTTATAAAAGCATTCATACTGCCACACATAAAAATAATATATTTTTTTTTAATATTTCATACATGAAACTTTAATTTTATGTTTTTCATTGAGAAATTTAAATATGGAGTTTTTATGCATAATTTTTTTATTATTATTAATTATTAATATTTAATTTATTTAATTATCAATATATTTACATTAAACTACACTGCAATACTATGTATACATGTCCATATACTTTTTCAAGAATTTTTTTCCCTGACTTTTCCCGACTTTTTTATGTACCAAATTTACTAATATACAAAAAAAATAGTAATAAATAGCTTCTTTTAAAGCTTGCATTTTTATAATCTGTTGACAAGCCATGTTTCTTTTATTACAAAATTATTTTTATATGTTAAAGTGTTGCACAAGTTACATTATTTTGGACATTTGGTGAAAACACTTTTTTCAGGTACAGTACACTTTTAATATTTATATATGAACATTTTAGAATCCCCAATATGTTAGGTATGATATAAA
>JAYRBW010135012.1:0-15602 GCA_036023295.1 Invenusta paracnida
CAGCGATTGATAATAACGAATCTGACGACGACGAAAATGATACTGACATAGAAGACAATCTTCAAATCGAAGTAGAGGACGAAAATGAAAGTGATGATCCAACCGATAATGACGAGCCCTTACCTTTGATTCAACGGATTACAAATGGGTCAGCTCAAGGAATGCTTGGTGCTCTACTCAACAGCCCTAATGGACAACAATGGAAAAGACAACCTCCTGTACCTGGACAACGACCGGGCCATAACATTTTGCGGTACCGACCAGGAATCACTGCTTATGCGACTGGGAGAATTATTGACGAAGAGAGCAGTTTTGACATCATTTTTGATAATGAAATGTGTGATACTTTAGTTGTGGAGACTAACAGAGAAGCGATTCGTATTAATGGAGAGGCTTTTAAAAGTACAACAAGATCTGAAATTAGAGCATTTATCGGCCTTTGTATACTTCGAGGGGTATATAAAGGTAATATGGAAAGCATCGATGAACTATGGAGTATCCAGCATGGTCGTCCCGTTTTTCGTGACACGATGTCTCTTCAACGATTCAAACTTTTGAGACGACATCTTCGCTTCGATAACCGGGAAACTCGTTATGGAAGATTACAACGTGACAAATTGGCGGCTGTTCGTCTTATGTTGGATGGCTTGACTACCAACTCCCAGAGATGTTACATGCCAGAAGGTTCAATTACAATCGACGAGCAATTGTATCCATATCGTGGTCGTTGTCGTTTCATCCAATATATCCCTACAAAGCCAGCAAAATATGGTTTAAAATTTTGGGCGCTCAATGACTCGGCTACTAGCTACTGTTGGAACATAAAGATGTATACGGGACGAGAAGAAGAACGTAATCGACCTCTTGGAGAACACGTAGTGCTCGACCTATCAAATAATTTACAAGGTTCCGGTTTAGGGATTACAGTAGACAATTACTTCTGTTCATTAGCCTTGGCACGTGAGCTCCGCAAATGGAATATGACTCTACTTGGAACTATGCGTTTCAATCGAAGAGAGATACCACTGGAACTCCGATCTCATCGTGGAAGAGATCTGTATTCATCTGAATTTGTATACACACAGGAGGACAACATCCAGCTTGTCTCGTATAAAGCAAAACCAAACAAAATTATTCTTCTCCTCTCGAGTCAGCACTGTGCACCCACAATTACTAACCAGGATAACCGAAAGCCGGAGGTAATAACCGATTATAACAAAACTAAAGGAGGCACTGATCTGATGGATCAAAATATTGGCTGCTATACTATCAAGTATAAATCAAGACGATGGCATGTGCCAGTTTTTTGCAACGTCATCGATATTGCCTGCCTAAACGCATTTATTCTTCATAAAAAAATATTCCCTGAATGGAATCGTTCCAAATCGCATCGGCGTCGACTCTTCCTTATTTCCCTTGGCATGGCGCTCACTAAAGATGCTCGTAATACCAATCAGCATATTGTCGATCAACAAGCTGTCGCTCCACCTCCACCAAACGGAGGAAAGGGCCGCTGCAACATCTGTCCACGATCGGCTGACAGAAAAACGCGCACTACCTGTGCCATGTGCAATACATTCATTTGCAAGGAACATCTTCGAAACGTGTGTGCTACCTGTACTGGCGGCAATTAACTACTGTATTAGATGTGCATTCATTTGAACTTTGGTGAGCTGACTGTTTTATTATTCATTGGAACTTTGGTGAGCTGACTGTTTTATTATTCATTTGAACTTTGGTGAGCTGACTGTTTTATTATTGTTTATGGTATATACACACTATATTATACTATCTAAATATACTTTACGTCTTATGTTGGACTGTATATCCAATTTTATGCTGTGTATTATCATATTAAATAAGAAATTAAGAAAATATACTTCATTTTTTACATGCAAATTGTTTGGGGTCCATTGGACCCCAAACAATCACAAACAGGGTATTTAAAAATCAACCATTAGAGGGTTAAATCTGGATCCATAATATATTTTTAACTGTTTTTCTAATTATAATAGTTGATCGTAAATGAAATCAATACAATAAGCAATATTGTAAACATATTCTATTTATACATGACATTAGATTTTGTTGATTAATTTATTTTTCAAGAAAAGAAATTCTTCGAGAAAATATTTTTACATAAACGAATTAAAAGAATTATAATAACTTAATTATTTTAAGTATTAAGCATTTAGTTTAATTAATACAAAAAATATACATATCCAGTAAAAACAATAAATTCTCTGATTATATTTGACAAATTAATATATTAAGCATATTAACATAATAAATAAATATATAATTACAGTTAAACCCCGGTTTTATGCCCGATTATCAGCCAACCCCGCTTTATCGCCACATTTCTGTGGAAAAAATTTCCTTGTATGCATTTTAATACAATTTAACCGTCAACCTCCATCCGCCATTCACCAATCAAAATTGAGAACAAAAGCACATTTTTTTGTTAAAAACCTCTGTATATCCACCCAACATGCCTCTTTTTCTAGCACAACAATAAATATGTGTATCTGTATACTGTAAATGAATATACGTATAAAATATATGAAGTACTAAACGTTTCATAATTTAAAAAATTAACATCGATAATTAAATTGTAAATAAATATAATATCTGAAGTAGACGCATAAATACGTTGTATTTATCTAGTAAACATATATATATACATAAATTTAACTCTTAAAATAGAACTCCCGATTATCCACCAACCCCGATTAATCGCCACTTTTCACTGAAACCATGGCTAGCCCAAAACCGGGGTTTGACTGTACCAGTAAATCACAAGAACTCCAACGTCGAAATACACAAATTGTTCAACGTTTTAAGGTGACGTTGCCTTACACGACAGATATCACCAATTGGCAACATTCGTGGCGACGTCGCTCGAAGCAATTAGTAACGTTGTTTTAACATTTGGGCGACGTTTAGTGGTTGATCGGGAGGCAAACATAATATAATCTACAATAAATAATTTTAATAACATTTTTTAACAATTATTTTCCATATAAAATAGTATATGATAGTATACAATAGTATATTATATACCAATCATTTTGATATAATGGACAAATGCTAATTATGTACAATTAATTATGCATAATATGTATTAGACGTTAATCCACGGAGTTTATATATTCGTACATATGTGTATATATGTACTCTTTGAGTTAATCTGTATAATACGTCCCATTTTCACTTTTCGTATGCCATTCCTATGTGGCTGTATATGGGATAATCGTTTGCACAATACCATATATTATTTTAAATGAACGATATACTTCTTACTTTATTTAACAAAATTTGAAATCGAGTATTGACATGCGTAATCAAAATAGTTTTAAAAAGCATTCTTTTAAAATTATTATAGTTTTTATACATGGACAATTTAAAAGCTCAATATGTAAATAAACCGTCCTATTGTTTATTATTATTATTGTATTCTTATTTATTTCGTATTCTTATATTATCCCCAAGTTAAGTCAAATCAAAATCTCTCTGAAGGTCGGAAGTTTACAATAAATGTATTATATATACTCTTTTATATATATAGATATAGCCAGACTTAAATTAGTAGCACACAAATTACACTTAAAATCTCTGTCTATGAGTTCCTATAAGTATTCACCGGATGTGTAATACCTATATACCGAAACTATACTGGGGAGTGTGGGACCGTGGACAGTGGACCACGGCCTGTGGCCAGTGGACAGTGGACACGGCTTAGCCGGTTCTGAGAGCTATTTATATCACCAGAAGCAGCAGTTCCAGGCACTCCGTGAATCACGGGATGCCAGCACAAAAAGGTCTGTGTTATAAGTCACGTATTCCTAGGTACAGAGGTCATATAGATATAGGTTAATATACGTACAAAGGCTTCCCTTATCAAGACACAGAAACATGACTCGTACAAGGCCTGACCCACTTATCACATCTTACAAACATGCAGGCCACACGTACACCAAAGTCACTCGTAATATAGAGAGATGTGGGAAGTAAATGAGTACAGGAATGAGGAATGATATAACATTGTCCTATTTTCAGTAGGTTGCGCCAACAACAAATTTGCCCTTTATACAGGTAGTTAGTTCACTGATAAGTTATGTAATAAGCAGGTACTTTTATGTATATCTGGAAAAAGCCCTAGTAATATAATTATATGTAACATAGGATGAAATATACAGAAGGATAGTTCAGGGGAAAATATCTAGTGAGCGCTATTGCTCAATTTAAACAAGAACGGATCGCGTCCAATTAGAATTGGATCCTTTTACAAATATGAGTAAAGATGATGTTAGCTAGTTTAGGCTTATTAAAAACATGAAAAGCATCATATGTTAAATAGCCTAAATACATATACATTCTACATCTTAAAAATCGATAATTACTAGATTTTATTGGAAATATGTATTATAAAAGTATATTTATGTTACTAAGTGTATAGTATTATTATTACAAAAGAGTATGCCCTTAATATAGTTTTCTCTAAGGTATTAATATCGAGATCAGCGTTATTGCCATTGCCTGGTCTAAAAAGACGTTTAAAACCTTTTTTCTTTATTCATTTTCGTATTCATTTCCTGATTCATTTCCAGATTCATCTAGAGATCCACAATAATAGGTACAGCAACAATCTTGGTATCAAAATGTACCCAGAAAAAAAGGTACATAGTAGAATTCGATGAGCTTCATTTTTGATACCAAGATTGTCGCTGTAGCTATTGTGGATCTCTAGATGAATCTGAAAATGAATCTAGAAATGAATAAAGAAAAAATGTTACAAACATATGATATTACATATGTTCAGTGCTGTTATGACCTAAAACTGTCAGTTATGACAATTAGTAACAATGTCAAACCTAATCTGACCTAAAAGCTAAGACACATGAATTAGAATAATTAGTTGTGACTTGAACACAAAAGCATTTCTTACACACAGAAACTTAATTTACTTTAAGTAGCTTTTTAAGTCTTGGTCAGATAACATTGTGGGATATTTAATTTATTGCTTATTACTTAAAGTAAATTATAATTATTATATGTTTCTGACCAGTACAGTGGGTACATATTAGTTTATTTTTTATTAAGCATCATTTGTGAATATAACTTGTACATACAAATAGATATTCTACATATATTCATAGATATAAACCCTTGTTATTTGGACACAAAAGCGTTTCTTAAACATAGGTTTATTTTTTATAACCTACATATTGTAAGTTTAATTTGGTTTTCATATGTAATAACTTTTGTCAAAAAATATTTTTGAACATATACTAGCTTTTTATAGTTCAATAATTATATTTATAATTTCTGTGATTTTTTATTATCATGTTTAGTTTTGAACTGAAAAGTCATTTACAAATATAGTGCTACTTTTGTATAAAAATATATAGTTATGATCATCATTATACAACAATTAAAAACATAGAATATGTCCTTAAAAACAATAGTAGGTCCTTAAATGACCTCACAGATTTATTGGACCAACCCTGCTAATTGCAATCCACAACCAACATTCTTAGTGTGTCATGGTCTCATCAATGTAATAAAATTTATAGTTATTACTATTATCTCAATTATTTGTTTATAATATACAACTTTATTTAGCTAATTAATTTTAAATGATCAAATATATACATACGCACTTTTTAGACAAAAGGAGTATCCGTTAAAAAATTGTTTAATCCCTATAAAATGGTCACTCAAAATTATATTAGCAGAATATGTGAACCAACGTAGTATAGTGACTTTCACATATAAAAAAAGTATTGATTTAACATAGCATAGTTCAACTCACAAAAATGTAATATTTAATTACTAATTTTCAAAAAACGATTTCTCAGCAAGCTTCTCCCCATTTCTCCATAACCTTTATAGTTGTAATGCCTATAACCTATAATATTTAAAAATAAAAATGATATCTTATTCTATCTTGCTAGTTATAATTCCAATTTATTTATGTAGTACATAAACTTGATATACATAAGTACTATATTATGTTGAATGTAAAAAGATTATGCGTGTGAAATAAGCGTTCGTTACACATGGAATTGATTAAATATTTCTGTCTCTTGAGTACCTTTCTAAAACGTACCGTTTTCCCTATAACGAACCACACATTTAGTCCTATTTTCACGTTTATGCGTATATATTTACACTGACTATAACGCATCTAAGAATTATACATAATAATATGTATTCCTTGAAATTTAGATATTATTCATTGGTACCCAAAATTGCGAAAAGCAAAAATCTGTCACTGATTTTTTTAAATTGAATTTTTATGTGCACACGCTAACAATTTATCTTTCAAAGTACAACTTGTTATATTAACTATACATTTGTATGCAAAATAAAATATGTTTGTTGTAAAATCATTAAAATTTGGATGCCTGTATTTTGACAATTAATATATTAATAGCATTAATTAGGAGTACGGTTTTTGTTTAGATCATTATAATTATGGCTGGTCCTTCTCTATAACGAACGGTGTATCTAGTCCCTTTGAAGTTCGTTATTATACATGACTACATATATGGGAATATATTTAAAGTAGACAGACAACGTGGCCACCCTGGAAAACTAAAAGTCTACATTGCAGGATAAGCTACATGTATTTTCCCGACACTGTAAGAGAAAGCTGTTTGACAAAAAGTCGTTTTCAGGAACTATGGTGAACCTATGTCTCGGGGGTTCTACCGTTCGTGGTGTCGATTCGATGCGGAATGCTGGACTTTCTCCTAAGCGTTACTTTCGGACAACTGGTTCATTAATATCTTTATCTGTATCAAACGTTCGAGTGCTTCCAGATTTCCATCAAAGAGGGTACCAGGAAATATATTTGACTATACCTAGGCAGATTTCTCTGCGAAATATGGATTTGAATTAACCTATTAAAGGGAAATTCAAACATATTTTGGAATAAAATGTTTATATCTATCGTAGAAATAGTGGTATGTTACTGCAAAATAAATCACAATTCCTATTTTCATTACTGATTGAATCTATGGTTGTAAAATTAGTTGATTAAAATTGAAAGCAATGCTTGAATTTACAAAAACAGTAGTTTTATTAATTTATTTAATTGAATCGTCTGTCCATTGTGCTGTATTATCCCAAAGTAACAACACTTTGACTGTAATGCTCAAGATTATTGATAGCTTTACATTAATTTCGTTTTTGCTGGCTGTTTAATTTTTTAGACACGTATAAGAGCTGTAAATTGAGTTGAACTCATTGATTGTGCATTTGTAAAATATTCAATTTTCAATCATGAGGAAGGAGTGATAAACATGTTTACCTTTCATTGAATGAATCTACATTGATAAAATGTTATATTGTTTTTTTATTTTAATTACCTACACACTAGTATTCTGGGTGTATGTACAGCTCTTGTACCATGTCATAGTGTCCTGTCTTTCTCTTGTGACTCTGATTGCCTTCTATTTCAGAATTCCTTATCTGAAACGATATCAATCCCGTAAGTATTACAAATTTTGATTTATCTTTGAAGGATGCCTTTAAATGAAGGCTTATTTAACTTATTATAACAATAAAACGACACTTTATTTCAAATAGAAAACAAATATGTTTATGCATATATTACAAGATTCTGATAGCTTTATTTTAACACTGCGTCGCTTCCATCAATATAGTGCATAATACATGCTTTTCGACCCCCTCAAATCATTAATCTTGTGACAGTTACATAATGTGATTCCAGTCTTTTTATAGATACATATCTATAGAGATAATTTGAAAACTCTGAACGTTTAATATTACCCATTTTACTTTATATTATCATTTAATGTTTAGCCTTCTTTTATCGCTTTTTAATCCAGTGATACTAGAAAGTGTTTTTACATTTTTCTCTCGATATACGATACCTACTTCATAATCTTATAACTCTAGGGATACAGAATACTCTTATTAAATTATGTATTTGGCATTATTGGAACATCAATAATATACTGTAACTTTTCGATTAAGCACCGCATTGAAATTTGATGCTGTGGAATAAGCGCGTCACACCACACAAATATGCAGTGCAATATTCGTTGCAGCCTTTAATTGACGAACTTCGAGGACAAAAAGAGTGAACAATTACATATTCAATATAACATTCTATATTGCACCTTAAGATCAACAGGTGGTACCCTAATTTCATTTCAACTATGTTTCAGGAACAGTGCAGCAAACCACGAAAGCCCCGATGACGATGAATCTTGATGCGGGGTATACCACTGGAACCTGCTTTTAGTTAGTCTGATCAGGCTCATCCAACGTATATACGTCCCCTAGTACCGTTAGTTCTACTGTTGCACCGGCGCCGTACATACCGATCGATATACATATTAGAAGCCCTCATAGGCACTACTGCCTTCTTCTTTTTCTTAGTAAAGAGGGAATAAATAGTGCTTTCATTTCACTGTAAAATATAGATGAGGGGGGAGTATTGTCTTTGTCGTCCTAGTTGCTTTTAATTGGACGACATCCTAAGGCAAATTGTACAGAGAATTATTTTGTATGTTTTCCAGTAGTTGTGAAGTTTTTTCCGATTGTATTTATGTATTGTTGTATGATAAATTACCTACCTTGTACTATAAATAATACTGCATTCTTACCTAAATGATCATGTCATGTATTGTTATTAAAGACTATTTGCTAATAAGCCTGTTCTGCTGCTTCTACTTTAGGTACTACAAATGAGTTCACGAATTTATCGTCAATAACAATATAGATAGTTATTGAAAGATACTCGTCTCTACTCGCAAAAATTGATTTTGTGAAATTTGTTGATTAAATGATATTTTAGATTGATTGCGCTTATTTATATTTTTGTATATTTCGTGAAAATAGTATTCAAGTGATACTATTATTTTTAGATTTCATTAATTAATTTTAAATATTGAACTAGTTGCATTATGCCGGCAACAGAATAGCAATTAAACAAATTTAGTCCTAATAGCTGCATTAAAAGCGATATATTTTATTACTGTTCGGACTTCATTTTTATCTGTTTGTCGTGTTGTTCATAGTTTTCATAATGTGTAACAAATTGCTTTTGTATTTTTTTTGTGGTCGATTACTGTTCTTATAATATAGTTTTCTAAAACTCTATTTCTCGTGTCGTGTACAATTAATTATTTCTCGTGTCGTGTACTATTAATATACTTCAAGTCACCTTTAAAAGTTATATTTAAATAGAAGCTATTGTGTTAATGGCTCCAAAAATGTTCACATATCAATTTGAGATTTTAATACTGACGAGGCTGAACAATCTTTTGAATTAAACTAAACTAGGACTTAAAGAATAATAAGCGGGTAAAATCTCGTATATAATTAAGAAAACTAGATACCATGGTGGTTTAACATACTACTAATGTAAATTACTATAGTAAGTAGTACGGGAAGAGCTGGACAACGGACTATTTCGACATTGTTGGTTTTCTTCAGCAGCTGACACTCCTCGAGAATGACTATAATACCACCAATTTATCGCACACATTAAAAGATCACGTTGTAATCAACTAGGTCGAAACAACGCGTTGTCCAGCTCTCTGTATACTGCTATAATAGTAATTTATAATAATAATATGAAACCACCAGTATATATACAAAATATATATATCTTAATATATATACAAAACTATAACTTATTTGGACTCAAAACTGCTTAACTATACATTTAGTTTTTCGTTGATAATTATATTTTAACGGAAATAGCAATGACAATTAATGTTATTCCCTAATATTGACATTGAAGTTTTGTCCTCGACAATATGATCATGTCGTACAAATAATGAGTATTAATTAAAATGATATACAATCTAGTTTTAAGTAAGATGTATTTTCCCTTCAGTAGCATTTTTCATAAAATAAAATAGCCAGACATACTCGTTGTTTTAAAATATGTAGTACGTTATATTTTGGTGTAAGACACCTTCTTTAGACGAAATAAAAGATAAAAGTGAGAGAATGTACAAGGGATACGTGTTAAAGTAATATTGGGAGAATATTACTATTCGTATCACTTTAACACGTATCCCTTCTACATTCTCTCACTTTTATTTCGTCTGAAGAAGGTGTCTTACACCGAAATATAACGTTCTATTTTAATCAACGAGTAGCCTGACTATTTTATTTAACAATGTATAAGTTTGTTATATGAAATCATCAAATGGACTCTAGAGAATGTTATTATTTATAATGATATATTCTACCTTTGAAACAATTACTAAAATGAAGTAATTTTATCTTCGTTGTTTGTTATGTGCATATTAAGAAAGCTCTGAGAATATATGTATAATTAGTCTAATATTATAATAGTGGCTTTATTTATATGACACAAACATATCGGTGACATTTTTACGTAAGGAATGACATTCATTTGCCATTTGATTTTACAGTACATTATACATTCAGAACAAACACTTTCGGACTGCTAGTCAATCGACTGGATCAGCTGCCAGCCGGATACGATGGAAATTAAGTCTGGCCGAACCGGGGTTGATCGAACCCGCTATCAACACATTGGTGGTTAACCGCTTTTCCGGGGTGTATGTAACAATTACGAAGAATTCAGGTAGAAATACTAACAGTATCATTTGTACAGTAGGGCAAGATCGATCTATCCAAGATTCAAAGCCTTAGTATCGGACGTGCAATGCCCCTTTTACTGTCAGTATTAAAAGTCATTATAGTTAGATTTATAAAAATAGGGAATACATCAATATCTTTGCGTATTAATAGCACACTGTAAATAGGTTCCAGGTACGTAATTATATATGTAACAATAAGAACAAAAACTATCAAAACTGAGTTTAATGAAGATTGTTTTTACTTTTAGACAATTATAAGCTAAATATTATTTTTGTTTTCTGGAAAGTTTTATGATTTATCAAATGTGAGATTTAGTCGCTATATCAATACTTTATGAACTTCGTTTTCTTTTTATAAGCATTGAAGTACATAGGTACAGACAATTTTTTCAATACAGCATAATAATAATGTATTTGTGCATGTTTCTGACATACTATGGAGAATTATGTTCCCATTTATAAATACAATATATTATAGAGGTCCATTAAAGCAACATAAAATTAAACAAGAATATAATAACTCTTCTACTTGAAATGGCAGAAGTAGTATAACAATTAAACAATATTAATGTTAGAATTAAGTAAGATGATATTTCTCTTAAGTAGCATTTTAGATGGAATTAAAGAGAAAACAAAAGCTACTATATATAATATAGTTAGTAAAAAGTGTGTTTTCGTCAAAGAATGGAAGGGTGATTGTAGAGAGGGGGGTTCTGGGAGCTGGTGTTGGCGGTTTCTTCTTTTGGGTGGGTGTGCGTTTAATAGTAGCTATAGGAGCGTAATTAGCGGAGAGTAATGTATTATTAAACTGGGTGAGGCATGCGTCCCGGTGTTCGATGTGCGAACAATGGGGCGGTGGATATGTTATAGAAGGTCGTAGCAACACCACCGGTCAAGTCGCAGCGGGCAGATATTGCACCAGCTTCAGAGCAGAGCTCCACTCCATTGACGCTACCCTGGAAGAGGTTGCGAAATGGCCCACCAAACCCAACTCCATCCGCATCCTCATCGATAGCCAGTCCTCGCTAAAAGCCCTCACGAGCGGTCCCAGTAATAGAGATAATGAAGTCACCTCAAGAATCCGAGATAAAATCGATCGCATCAATTCCAATATCAGCTATTACAGTGGATCCCGGCCCACTGTGGCATTGAAGCAAATGAAAAGGCCGACAGAATTGCAGACCAAGCTACCCAAAGAGCCGTCCCGATCGGCCTCGATGTGATCACGAATCTGGCGCGACGTAATGAAATAGGCAAATGGAAAAACCAAGCAAACTTCGTGAGTTCAGAAAGAAGGTGGAGCGGCAGAGGAACTATCAGTAATGAGCGTGAGTCCACCCTCGATAGAGCCGATAGCGTCACCCTACACCAAGTCAGAACAGGGAACCTGACGTCAACCAAAAAGTTCCTTCACTTCATCAAGAAGATTGACTCTCCTGTTTTGCGACCACTGCCCGGGAGTAGTGGAATCTACAGAACACCTGCTCTTCCACTGCCCCCAGTATGATGAGGCCAGGTTGAAGACCTTGGGCCGTTCACCCTATGATAACACCATTAAGACAAACCCCAACCAAATCCTGATATTCCTGGGGTTGGCTGGCCGTTCACGACCCGGAAATACACCCGTCAGAAAATAGAGAGATAGAGATGTACGAACAACGCTCCTTGTCCTTGAGGACATCCTGAAGGAGTGGTGTTAGCATTTTTGTGAGTAGCCAGTTGATCTTGTGAGCTGGTCCCTTGCGGCTGTTAACAATTGGTGGGATGGTGGTGAGGGGGTTTGGTTTAGGGTTAGGGTTAGTAGTACATAGAAGACGGTTAGTAGTATGATATGGAGATCCCGACGCCACTTGGTGGATCGATAATAAACGATTTGTCTCCTAGTAACGTAAGAATTGAGCGCGTCATTCCAATTACGGAAAATTTCAAATTTTGTATGCATCATGACATTATTAAATACGCGGGAAGATTTTAATTAAACGCGGAATTATGTACAGTGTTAAATCGTATTTAAAGGTCCCGACTATTTATGGCCAACTCGCCATAGTTGCCTTAAAATGCTATAAAAAATGAGATTTAATTTAAAGTGTTAAAATTTTTATTTCTGCTGATTTTATGTTAAACCATATGATATATGTAGTATTTAAATTCAGAATGTGACGATATTCACATTATACACGTTTACTTGGCGTGGCTGATTAAATACGGCACTAATTAAATATGTATATATATACGACACTCAAAATATTGCAAAAGTAATGCATTTTTGTATCCTGGAATTATTCAATTCTGCACAATTTTAATAAAATAATGACTTCAACAACTTTGTGTATTGAAAAGATTTTAATAATCATGTTTTATAAAGAGAAAATTTGAATCTATAGCATTTTTATGTACACTAACAATTGTGATAAACACACTGTTTACATTTTATTGTGAAAATAGCTGTTACCGTATCATAAATCACCATATTTAGTATCTTATTAATCATGTCTACATTATTAATGTAGTTCAGTTCTTAATATGTCCACTCAAGAATATTTAGATCAGAAAATTGCATGATACCTAGGTATAACGCACAATGATAGGTTCCGCCAACTTTTCGATTATTTATGAATACAATACTAAGCTAATATCACCCTTAACGGGCCAAACAAACTGATTTATCTCTCGGCGATACTGCTTCACGAATTTTATTTCCAGCTGATCGCCCTCTACATTATAATCACTTGACCTATAAAAAAATAATATAACGTACTGCCCGGCCGGACGGTTCTCCAACTTCATATTTTCAATTTTTTAAGCATTTAAACGTCGTTCAATTTTTCTGCGTTTTGCTTGTGCTTCTGCTCGCCTATGATTTGGCTGAGATTCATTATCACTGATGAACTCATTCCAACTTACTGTCTGTGTATTCTTTCAAATCTGTACTCTTTCCTTTTCTTTTTCAACCTCTTTTTTTGTCCGCCATATTTGACGACTGACATCACGATAATTCTCGCAATTCGTGTCAAAGTAACCTATGCGTCAAAACTAAATTGTTGGGAAAGCACAAAAAACAATATTTCTATGTACGAACAACCCGCTGGTAAAGATTTAATACACTTTTAGCACATTGTTAGACTAATAATAAAAACTATATATATCAACAATTATTTATTTTCAAAAAATATAAGTACAGTGTGATATAGGTTGAAATGACACAAAATTGTTGACATATTAACCTATGTAGCAAAATACAAAAAGTAAAGTTGATCGTTCAAGATAACCTAATGCGAAATATAGAGGAAGTACAAGTAAATGTATGACGGTATTGGTGCATGCACTACAATCAATGTGTGAAAATATTTAAATGACTAAAACAATTCTGTAACTACATAGCAATGTGTATTAATAACTATTGTAACTACATACTATGTAAGTACTGTAAAATCAATGAGTGTAACTGTTGTAACTACATAAGTACTGTAAACTCAAATGTTTATTTGAATGGAGTCAACGGTTTTGTTAGAGCTCTTTATATTCGCTTAGTAGTGATGGTAGGCCTGGGGTACATACCTCATCAGAGATTCTATGTCGGCATTCTTCTCTTTAGTGAATCGGCAACTCATTGGTAGGTATATGCTGGAGTGAGAACGATTGTCTGTTTGTTTCTTAATGACAAAAAAACATTATGGCAATCAAGCACAACATTTCGGTATGCCATCATGTCATCACTTGCTTTCTTGAAGACAAAAGTACGTATATTTATGAATTCATGTTTTGCAGGAAACTTGAGCATGTAGGCTGCAACCACTTCCCAGCAGAAGATTATGTGGACTGTCAGCTCAACTACTTGGATATATGGCTGGTTGGCCTTAGCCATCTTCACAACATTGTACCAGCCATCAGGTACATTGACCGTACATCGCTTCTTAACCTTTTCAATCATGGCATGTACGGCATTACATTCCATATGGGTACCATGAATGTATGAGTAACTGTCTCCAACGCTGTTGTTTCGATCAGATATTTTTCCATCGCTAGGATGCTCTTGTTCTTATTTTGTCCTGAGCAGGAATCTGAGTATAGGATAAGTTTGAAGTGATGAAGTCGTTGATGAATGATATTTCTTTTGGTGATGAAGTCGTAGATACATTAGGCTATTTCTTTGCTCCCACGGCGCGCAACATTTTCTGGCCACATGTAGCAAGTGCTTTGATATGTGGAGTAATCGAAGATTGTGAGGTTATAAGCCCACAGCAAGCTCTTATAGAAGGCTTCAGAGCACTAATTGAGATTGGGAGTTGGCAAACACTTCCGAATCGAAGCTAACCATCAAGCATTGTGAATCGTTTTTGCATCTTTTCTTGTATTCACGTTTCTTCTGGTACACACCATCTGCTTCATTTATATGTTGGCGATGCGCTTCATCATTGGCCTTATATTGATCACACGTGTTACACGTATCGGTCTTAAGCTGCGCAAAACTTATGTGCTCGAAATCCTTCTGGATTACATCATAGTATAACCACTCCTTTAAAGGTGTTGTTCCATCCTCTTCGCATTGTTTCTTATACAGCTCATACATTTTGTGGCAGTTTAAATTTGGTGACAAGAATAACTTTTCATTCATCTCTCTGCAGTAGTGACTACGGTATACCGGGAATTTTCGGATATGCTCCCGAATGGTTTCTCTGCTTTCTTAGGATATTCGTTTTTATTTGGATGATGCCTGTAGGTACTTACCGCTACAAGTAAGCCAGTAACCATGTTCAGTGTATTATCGATCAATAGGCGATCAGGCGCGTAGCTAGGATTTTGTGACGGGGAGGGTCAATGAAAAATTAATAAAATTTTCGGACAAAGTATACAATATTTCCGACACATTTATTATACACATGATGCATGTATGAATTATAGAAATACATATATACAATTATAAGATGTTATTTTAATTATTGTAAAAGTAATATTAACAAACATAATTATGTAGCTTGTCAC
>JAYRBW010135023.1:0-37839 GCA_036023295.1 Invenusta paracnida
ACGGACATTAATGCAGAAATCCTCGGACGCTAACGCGTCCTCATATTATCTGCATTAATGTCCTTAAAAAGTGGATATTATTCCTATATTCCTGCCATGTAAAATGCTTTTATTTGAACAGTATGCAATATCAAAATTAAAAAATAGCTTAAAACCACCAAGTAGCCACTTAAAACTTAATTAATACTAAATTTAAACTTTGTGTCAAAACCAAACGTAAACACCCCAATGTAATTTTCTACTATGTGTTTTATGTTTTGCAATATTATTTTTTGGTCTGCTATTGTATTATGTAACACTCTTAAAGTTAATTATACTCAATTGCTACATTTATTTTTTATTAATTGTTACAATACACATTGTATATTTTTATTTTTATTTTTATTCATAATGGTTAGCATAAAAGCCTTTTTGTTTTTACTGTGGATTTTCTAATCAATTTGTACACATGTGTATAGAAACAACATTTACAAAAGAAATATTAATAGGATATCCGATGCTGATATTGTAAATGTATTAAGCAATTATCTTTTAATGATTCTAATCCTCAGCCAAAATTCGATAAATAATATCAAACAACACCAGTGAAATTATTTATATTGAGTTTTTAGAAATTTATTGGATGGAATGCGAAATCTATCCTAAATCGTAGAGTTCCTCCAACTTGCTGAGGATCTCCTCAAATGATATTAAATTTTTTCAATAAAACGAATTTTCTTGAAACAAAAATAAAAGCGAGTTTAAAGACATTCGGTTTAATTATTCAGTTATATTCATTTCTTCTTAGTGTGATTTCATATTTTATATAAATATGTTTCAGTTGAAGGAGCCCCTCGAGTTAGGACGGTTTTCACATTCCACTCTTAGTAATTTAATCTAAACCTATTATTCGATTGTTTAACGGATTATATTATGCATTAAAAAAATTCTTTTAATCTATAGATTGCCGTACAAAGGTAATTAAACCCCTCAAATCTTGAAATCTCACTTTTCGGGAAAGCAAAAAAAAAAAAAAAAAATTTCTAAGCATTAATGCATAAAGGGAAAAATTATTTTACGTTATTCTGTTATTCTGATGCGCTATTACACTACATTAAAAAAATACCGTGTCAAACTTGAGACAGCTTGAGGACATGTTTTTCGTCTCCAAGAAATCCTCATAACACACTTAGCTCTTTAAATTGCTCTTTTATTAAATAGAAAATATGTATTATTTGGATGTTTAAAATAACGATCTGAAATGATAACTCTAAACTAAGCAAATAAAAAGGTCGTGATGCTTGGTATATATATATAGCTACCAACTCTTACTGGTGTATAAAATGTATACAAAAAAATTCAATTTAGAGTAATAATTTATAAAATACCATGAGCATATATGGGTATAAAAGCATCACAGATGTTTTTCTCTTGATATGATTAAATGTAGTACTATATAAGTAACACGAGCCATATGATGTGTTATTGAAAGCAGAGGTTGAACTTTTATGTGGCATTACAATAGATTAGTGTCAGCAAGCAAATGCTAGTATAGTATAAATTTCTTATAATTATGTATAAATTATATAAATAAATATTATGAAAATTCATTTGAAATAAGCATGGTGTATAATCTCTAGTTAACAGAGACAAATCAGAGACCGAATAACTTGAATTTAATATTTAGGTATATTATATACATATTGTTAGGTTTCACCAGTAATCAGGTAATTTTTTAATAAAATAGTAAATTGATGATTTACGTCAATAATACTTTATACTACTTTGCCTATTTAATCAAAAAGCATATTTTGATGAGATTCTTCAAAAATATTTATTATTATTATGAATAATATTATCAGTCAATACTAATATATGCATATATATAGAAACCTTTGATATATTATATTGCATGTCTAGATGGGCAAGCTATGCTAGTAAATATCGGATCTTGATAACTCAGTCAAACGATGCAAAAGGTATATTCTTATTACTAAATTTCTGTCTCTCTACATATAGACAGGTAAATTAATCTTATAATAAAATATTGCTATATCTCGGTTGTCCGGAAACTATCGAGAATCGCCTTTTACTGTTATAATCTCGATAATGTCTCGATGAAACATACAGAGAATATGTGGATTTTTTGTTAATTTATATCAATAGGAAGCCTTCTAGAAGAAAGAAATATAGCTAATGTTTGTAGTAACACAATATATATTATGTCAATGTGAGTTAACTACCATCTTTGACTTTGCTTAGGCACTGGGGCCGAAAAACTGATGCATTTTAGCGGTATCTACTAAATATGAAAGATCAACAGCCAAATGCTATATTTTAGTCAAAAATTGAATTTATATATATATATATATGTTATAATTATATTATCGATTATAATAATATTCTGTAATATGAAATAAAATAACTATGTAATATGATGTAATTATTATAATATTTTGGTTTTGTCAAATGCTATAACACTGCGGTATTATGCCATCCATATATTGACAGGTCCCATTAAATGACACCAGTGCATTTGCTTTTTTGTTAATCAGACGTCGGTTTATGTGTAAAATGGAGTAGTCACTTGTTTTACAACCGATGAAACGCATTTCATGAGCACTTGTTTTTTTATATTCGTAAAATAGTGTATTTTATATATTAAACAGACCGCTGAGAAAACTGTGATATCAATGGCTAAAACAAGTACGCAGATTTAATTCATGTCTAAGTTATACTTGGAATTTATTAAAAGTTTGTTTTGTAATCATAAAAAAATTAAAAATTCATCTAATAAAATTGTCCACCACAGTTATTGCAAATGACAAATTTCTGAAAATTAAGATTTATTTAAATTTTTATAAATAAACATATATTTGACAAGAAAAACAAAGGAACATTATCACATGATCAATTTATTGGTCAATAAGCTTCATCCTCTTAGCATTATATCAGATGAAACAAGAACAGGAGCTATATATTATGTTTCCTTGGTTTTTCTACTTTTGTTTAGCTCAAAATATGTTTGTCTTCAATTAACATATATACTTTTATAATTACATACTAAGTTGGCCGAATGTTAATTTTAGATAGTGTTAAATTTATTAAGTATCGAAACGTAAAATCGATACGTATTTCAGACAAAAATTGCTGCAGGTTCAAGGTTGTATATATATGTTTATTTTTTATTTAAAATATGTGCATTGTTCGATATATAGTGTATTACACTCCTATTTGTATAAATTAAACTATTAATTTAAAATGTTTAATTAATTTAATTTAGATACAAGTGACTCATGTCCATTTCGATATGATTCTGTTAAACTTCCCTATCATACATCATTGTAACTAAACGTGAAATACATACAAAATTAATTGATACGTGCTTGAAAAGATTGATTATTTAGAATTTGTCAGAATAGGTGCATGTTTATATGTTTTAGTTTCTTAATTTATGGAAAGCTAATGAAAATAGCCAAAATTAATATTATAGATAAGTACAACTATTGGCATTTCATACATTTTTAGGAAAGAGAAATATATTAGGCACAAAATAACAGCTAATGTATATCTATAAAATTGATTATGTTAGTTAATGGAGGATGACATTTCTAGTCCGACCATATGTTGATTAAGCAGCAATAAAAGTAAGTTTATAATCAAAGATACTAAAGAAGAAAGTATCTCTGTTTTTAATTGTTTCATTATTATTAAACAACTTCTTATCTTACTGCTGAACCCAATTATATATTAGTTAAATACATAATATAATACTAAAGGTGTATTAACTTACATTATTTATTTATTGACTTGAGATGATTTAAAAACACTTGACCGATGCGGTCATTAATGAATATTCGTTGGAATAATTCCATTAAATTCCAAGATTAAAATGCACCTGTTCAGAGTTTTCTTATGAAACTTGTGGTAAAATTTACCTCACTAAACATGGCGTATCTCTAAACTATGTATAAGGATGTTAAAGGAAAGTGCTAGTTGAAAAAATACAAGACAGGGAAAGCACATTCATTGTCATTGTGACGTTTCACTAGCTATCGATCGGGCTGTGCTCGTCTCCACTTGAAAAGTCGGCACGATTAATTGACACGATAAATTATCGGCCTATGCATTTACAATACAAGAATAATCGGTTAATGAGACTGTATTTGATTGAATGGATGCAAAGCTTAGGTAGATATATGTATAATGTATATTATTTATGCTTGTAATTTAGTTGTAAAATATCTTTATCAAAACAGAAAAAACGTTTAATAACTATTTGTCTTCTTCAAAAAATTAGAAAAAGAAAGCTTCACCGTTGGGGTGTTTATGACTTGGCATTTAAAGAATATTTAGAGAATTATTTAAAAGATAGTTAAAATTGAAGTAGTCGGTCACAATACAAATAGCAATACACAATACAATAGCGGCAATACAGCTAACTTTAAGTGTTATTTCAGGGCATCGACAGTGACCTGAATACTAATTTCTCAGCCCACTTTCATCGGCCGATTTAATCGTGTGAGTTTAAATAATTTCAACTCCACCGGTTTTTTGTCGGTCGATAAAATGTATTGATTATTTTATTGTGAATACATTTTGTCGACCGATATTTCATCGGCCGATAAATGTAATTGTGAATCCAGCTTAAACCACTTTGTATTCTCGTGGTCTCCGTTGCATAGTATCTTTTGATATCCCTCATCCATGTAAGATAGGATATATATGCATACACACCTGTACAGAGGGGTCAAGAATTCCCTACAACTTTGGATCAATAAGTGTTTTTTGCTTGATTTTCGTTTGTAATAATTAATGAAGATTTTAAACATTAAACGAACGACAATGATGAAGGTTATGAAAGACTTGGGATACAGAAGTTGGAAAGCAACAAAAGTGCAATTCTTATCTCCAGAACACCACAAGATGCGTGTTGCTTGTTGTCATGAAATTTTGGTCAAATATGACAATGTGCGACGACGAGATCACATTTTACGAGCAAGTGAGACAAAATCCGCCAAAAGGGATGATCTTGGCGGCCATGTCTGCTCAAAATCTGATAGGACCATTTTTTATTGATGGCAGTGTAACAGCTGATTCCTATATTCATATGCTACGAACTGAATTTATTTATGCTTTAGAAGAGAAAACTATTTTTCGGGCTTCCCATTTCCAGCAGTATGGTGCATATATCATATATATAAAATGTATAATATTTAAGATTTTAATATATTAAAGAACTAACAAATCATATTTAAAAACCTTTCTCCATTAGGAGTTGAAAATAAACAAAATTTCACTGACAGGAATTAATTAGGACCAAATATTTCTGCAGCAGTTCGTGTTCTCTTAATTATATTAAGCTAAAATAAAGTCAATGTAGATTTGTCAACCTGAAAACCTTTTGAAGAGGGATATATATTTATATATATCTGTATATTTATATGTAAAATATATATTTATACAGTGCAGAAGAATATTGTTCAAAATGTACATCTGATAAAATAATCAAATCATAATAAGTTAGTACTTAACGGTTAAACGAAAAATAGTTAGTTGACAAATTAACAACGTTTTAACTATAAACTATATATTTATAATATATATTCACTAGAATGAAAAAAAGAGTGAATCAAGTTTAATGTGATCAAATAATAATAATGCTAGTACATCATTGATGGTTTCAAAAACTATGAAAAACCAATATAATAAACTTTGCTAACTTTCACTATAAAATATAATTATTTGAGATTAATATTAGAAAATTCTTGATGAAATATATAAACAGAAAGATATATAAATAATAAGACTCGCATACTAAAGGTATACATTATGTATAATCTGGGCAACGAAGAGAGTAAATCAAAATAAATATATACCAAATGTGTAGAAAAAATCAATTCAAACATTGAGCTAATATTTTATATATTGCTCGTCTTATACTGCTAATTGTAGGTGGAATCCTAGTACAGAGAGAAGGAGGGACCTACCCAGTCCTTGAGTCTCAAAAAGGACCTCATCCCGATAGCCTCGCTGACGACACCATGCAAGGAAAGCGCTAATGTTATCTCGCGCGAACCAGCTCCCTGAGGCCGCATTGGCCCGACACTTGCCCGGTCGCTTGGCCTGAGCCCAACTCATGGCCGGTGCCAAAGACAGGCTCTCTACATCTTCTTCCACTGCTGTGATCGAGGCAGACAAAGCATCTGCGAGGGCAGTGCAGCTATTTCCGTTTGGATCAGCGGCAGTTGCGGCGTTATGAATGAGACGAGCAAGCTGGCAGAGAAGACAGCCATTATCCATCGTCTGAATGAAATTGTCCGGAGTAAGTTGGCCGGATGTTAGCTCCAAAAGACTGGCCAACCACTCGCAGATGTCCTCTCGAAGGACCAACATCGTTTCGTCCAACTCCTGGATGAAGAACAGAAACACATTGTGTGAAAAAGGAGTTATTAATTTTAAAAGCGTTCATATTAACATTGTTAAATTTTATTTTTAATATAATATTTTTACACGTTGTATTTTTTTCATTTAAACATGGTTTTTCTTTTTTTAATACAAAAATAGATCCCATAACTGATTAACGTTTTCAGACGGGTTTTTAAATAAAAAAATAATCTAGTTATCATTTCTTTGTTCATAATACTTGCCAATTAAGTATATATATCAAGTATAGTTTGTAAAACACAAGTCGACATAAAAATACATAGATTATATATATATATATATATACATATGTATGTATGTATGTATTATACATGACCCACATAAAATAAATCATATAGCAATAATATATAAAGAATTTTAATATATGTTGAATTTACAGTAAAATATTCCAATTTAATACAACTATTTTCTGATCTTAATAAAACAAGTATGTTAAAAAATAAAACATAATTCAAAACAGTTTTCTAAAAGCATTACTGTAATGAAAGATATTTTTATTATAGACTAGTTGAATATCTGAAAACCTTACTAGTCTATTAGTGAAGTTTTGGTATGTTAAAATTTTCTAAATATAAGAATAATAAAAATTAATCTTTAAATGGTTTCAATGAAAATATTTCACTTCACAAAAATACAAATTTTAGGTAAAAATAGAATTAAACGATTTTTACTAATGAACTAAATTAAAAATACGTTTTAAATATAATTTATAAGATTGGTACTAAATTTATAATGAAGATTTTTTTCTAAAAATTATTTAACATAATTATAAGCATTATAAAATAAAAATTAAATACTAAATTATTTAATGTTTTTGAATAAACCTAAATAATTATCGTTTCATTAGTGTCTCCTGTTTTCTCTCTTGGGAGTATTTAATCAGAATGTGCGAAAATCACACACGATTCAATGAACGACAATAAATAAAAGCAAAAAAGAATTCGTTAACGCGATAAGCTACAGATGTGACCTAATCACATTTATACACACAATGTGACATACTCAATTTTACTGACAAATATGATGATTTATGGTAATCAATATAGGTGCTCCCTATTAATAGTAAGAGAATATTACTTTAAATGTGTAACCAGGCCTGTACAATAAGGATATGTACACATATATTACCTATAGCAATGCGCTGCTTCATATAGTAATAAAATACATTAATTTTTTTAATGTGAGCTAATAAACAATACGAACACTATTTTATGTACACTCGTGTTTTATGTACAATATGAACAATTGTGTATTTATTAATATTACTAAAAATTTATTATACACAAACTATTTACAGTAAGATTGAAACAGTTTGTTACATTTCGGATAAATACCCTCTTACAAATAAATTCTAAGAAGCAAGATATAAATGGTTATTTTTAGCCCCTTTTGTCCTTAAAATATAAAAATTTAGCAAGGAAAATAATATTCGTAAAAATGTACTAATTTCATTTATGTATAAGAAAATAATGATTACATAATATTAGTGATATGGAAGATATAAAGTTCGATTATTTTAAACTAATATTTTAACACATGTCTACATAATAAAATAAATTTTTATAGAGTAATAATATAGATATTTACCTATCAAAGATTGATTTCACTTTCATCACGTTATGAATTATCAACAACAGATAATTGTTTTATTCCAATATATTTTTTATAAATAAGTAGCAATTAAGTAGTTTTTCAAATTCTTATTTTTATCATTTTAAGACAAAATATTGAAATATGAAAAAGTTCAAAATGTTAAAATAATTTGAACAGTTTATTTGATATATTAATTTTAAGGCATTATTTAAAACAAAAGCATTATGGTAACAAAAATGTTTCAACTACATGCAATAATCAAGAGAGATAAAGCTTTGTATTATTACTCTATGGAGAATATATGTTATATTAGTGAAATACATGTGCATAAATATAGTTTTTCATGATTAATGATAATTTAGCGCCATATTAAACATTAATCCAAAAAACATTATAAACACTCCAAAATTACCTGAAAAAACGCAACTTCGGTGTCATCTTCATCATCGTCTTTGATAACAATAAGGGAGCGATGTCCAATATTTATATCGTCCATTTTTAATATACTGATAGGATGTTTCTGAAAAAATATTCCAAAAGTTACAACTTAAAATGTTATATACTATGTATATATAAGGAGATTAATATGAATATTAAATAATTTATTTTATAGATAATTATATTGGTATCATTGAACTTAGTATATAATATATAAATAACCTGATAAATTACATGTCACATATAACATGCGAATTAATGACACTTATTTCAAATATGCTATATATGTATTGTAAATCGTCTTCACACCTAACAAGTAGGAAAAAATAAAACCAACTATTTTTTCCATTATAAAAGCATGAACTTTATAATGAAACTAACCTTCAGTATTCTATAATTATTATAAAATAGTGGGTGTATTCTAAAACTTAATATAATAATATAAAACTTCTGTACAAATAAATGAAAAGAGTGAAGTGTTGTCAGCCGATAAATTCATTCGAAATAGAAAGTCTTGATTTGCGTTAAGTAAAAAGTACAATATAAAAATATAGTAAAACCCGATATATTTCGTGAAGCAGCACGCCGCCACTTTATCAGTGGAGTGAAATACAATTGAAAATAGTCTGGCTATATACAAAACAGTTATTACATAATGACGACTGAGTAAAATTAACTAAGAAGGGGTATAAGAAGCGCAAGCGAGAATAAAAGTAGGTTACGTAATAAGATAATTAAGTACATAGAAATTAAGCAATGCACAAGACAGAAAAACAATATGAAGCTATTTAAGAAAACATTGATTAAAATTAAGCATAACAAGAAAATCCAGAAAATAAGAACTAGCAACATGCACAATTGTATGATGAAACTAGGAGAATTTGGATAGAAGAATTTTAAAATAATTAAATTAAAAACGATAAATTCTTCTGTAAACCACCGGAGCTGAAAC
Source organism: Invenusta paracnida (assembly GCA_036023295.1). Classification (NCBI taxonomy): domain Eukaryota; kingdom Metazoa; phylum Platyhelminthes; order Proseriata; family Coelogynoporidae; genus Invenusta; species Invenusta paracnida. The sequence goes on from JAYRBW010135023.1 coordinate 9,410, forward strand.
TATATTTTTATATTATGGATAGACCATTTTCCGCAGCTCCTTGGTCAACCATCCAATATCGATTATGTAAATATTAAACCAATTTTCGAAAAAGAATTATCGATTAAGACAAAATCGTTTACAATAAAAAAATTAACAATGGTCATCAAACAAAGCAGCGGTCATAGACAACGCAAGAAGAGATATTCCTAAAAATGATGCCTTAGATGAAGAATTATTGCACATTTAAAATGCGGCATTGTTAACAAAATCTATACCAAAAGCTACAAGTATCTATTCCATGGAAAAAGTTTAATAGCTAGTACCGAAAACTAAAAATTCAAGTTAGGTTCACAAACCTTAATAAAATTTATAAATTTATATAAATTTATGCTGTAAATTACGCTGATCATGTGACTTTTAATTTCCAGTTAACTTCAGAACTTATGAGCATAAAAAGCCAAGTAACAGTCTTAATAGTATCTCGCAAAAAAGTATATAACACATTGTTGCTGTATTGTTGAACCACCCCTAAGAATACCACTGTTATATAGTGAACGCAGTAGAGGCTATGTAGAGATAGTGACTTCGTTCAATGTAGGTACCTATAGAGTATCATAAGGAGACACGTTCGCCTAATTTCCATTCATAGTATTAAAAATATATAAAAATATTTAAAATTCATAGTGGAACAAAAATAGATGTTTTCTTGCAACAATCCTTCAAACAACATTTTTGCTGGTGATGTTAAATTTTGTCATATAACATTTTTGCCAGGGAATCACTTTTACAATCAATTCTTAATCACCGAGAAGAAGCTGCTATACTAAAAATAATTGTCTTGCATGTAAATGTCAGAAAATTAAATATACTCTTTTAATAATTCTCGAGTCAACTTGTGACTCTATATGGAACCGCGCTAAAGTAATTTAGTGATTTTTAATACATATAATTTAGAGTATGTACACTAATATACATTTAAAAAATCTTGAAATTAGATTAACAAAAGCATAGACAGCAATCAATAAAATTAACAACGTATGCGCCACAATCTGAACAGATAACTTAAAACCAATTATTTTAACTGCAGTCAAAAGTGTTCTTTTATATGGCTCAAAATTAAAGTTACTAGAAAGAAGAATAACAAACAGCTTTATGGTCATCTCCTTTTAATAACAACTACCATGCGTCTAAGAAAAATTCAAGTCATCGGACACAGCTTTAGAAGCAACGAGGTTGTGAACAAGACCCCACTCTAACAACTCAAACATGGTAGACGGTCAAGAGGAAGACCAAAAACTACTTGCATTTACCTGATGTAAGCTGACATAGGAGCGCAAGTGGATGAACTACAGCCTACCGGGACTCCTAATGGATCATGATCGGTAGGGTCAGAAACATAGCGCAGGACACCATATTACAAATACTAAGGAATTTATTTTATCTGCTTTGTAGTGAATACGAGTATAACAATATTTTATTTAAATAATATAAAATGATCAAAAAGTGTTGGTATTGTGTAGCACCCGTACACAAGTTTTCAAGTCATTTTTATTATTATATTAATAACAAAATACAGTTATTCCTCTTCTGAATATGATATATTTGTATTAAAAACATGATCAATATATAAAATAAAATAAAAAAGATAGCTTAGTTTTATTCTTTGACTGGGATCGTTGATGCTTCTAGAGCTTAAATTCTTTCTTGGGTTTAACCCCCCCCTCCAGTAACAGTTCTAAGACTACCTACTGTCTTCTGATATAATGAGTAGTGAGAGAGACTGTTTTCTGCCATCTCTTGGAATTTGTACTATTCACTGCTACTTAATCTAGCTTCAAACGGGCATAATAGTTTAAGTTGAGAATCTGCTTAACCCTCTAGTGGTTTTGTGTTCCATAGGACACAGCGTGACATATAAATGATTACCACTTTTTCCATTTTTACTAAAAAGATTTATTTTTCCAGAAAATTAGTAATTTTATAAAATGTTTGTTAAAAAAACTACGAACCTTTAGCTGATAATACGAAAAATGTAATAGCAGATTATTTCTGTTTGTAATTATGGGGATCCATTAAAATGTAATCGTTAAATACAACACTGATGCTAATAGTAAAAAATGTATAGTAAAATTGCCTGTGTATGTGTCACACGAGGAAAGGTAGTAACCTATTTGAGATTCAAATGATTTATGCTCCTTCACTCGAGTCATAAGGTGTATATATATCTTACCAATATGAAACAATTTTGTATTACAAACAGTCTAACTGAAACATGTAAGTCAAACAAAAATACACTACAAGTTTATCCAATTTTGAGTGGCGGCTAATAAAGAAAAGGCCCATTGAATGAATTTCTAATACATGTTCATGTATAGCAAAATTTAATTTAAATTATATAGTTAGTTTTCTCATCAGTAGTATTTCCATTTTAAGTCGTATAAATCTATTGAGCTCTGAGGGTGTCTGAATTTTTTGTAATGTATAATCGTTAATACCTTGTTTTTCTTTGTTTCCTTTAGACTATCTCCCTCACTATCTTTTCACAAAACTTCTCATAAAAATAGGAGATACATAATTTTTAGTATACATAAAGTTTAATCATAAATTTTAAATTTCATACTACTAACATTATTAATAAATTTAAAAAGATACATAATTTTTTGTATACATAAAGTTTCAATATAACTTTTAAGTTTCACACTGATAAAATTATTAATACATTTAAAACCACTAAGACTTGTACGTTACAATGTTGTCTATTAAAAATACATTTTTATAAAAACTCCCAATCTAGTGAAAGGAGTTTAGGATACCATTTTGAATAAACAGATAATATTCTCGTAATTATTAAGGTATAACAGTTTATAGCTGGGATTGAGTGATTTTCTTGGGCAGGTCCACATATGAATCCACTGCTCAGTAGCTAACTCCATTATGGTGCTCTAGGTGAAGCGTATTCTATCCCAAATGCCCCAAGGTCTAACTTGAGTTTTGGAAATATGGTGATTTTTTATTCAAGGATGAAGCCTGAAGTCAAACCCAGGACGCCAGCTAGTAGACAAACTTGCTAACCACTGCGCCATCGTGGCTTAAATCCATACAATAATGGATATATAATTTGTATAATATACATATATAAAGTACACAAATTGTTTAAAAAATGTAAAAAAAAATCTTCTCTATGTTTCATTTTTATAGAAGTAGAAAAACTCCATGAATATTCAAGTTAATTTGAATAAGCAAATTAATATTAAATATTATAAGTTACATTTAATTCTATGGAAAAATGTTTTTATAATTTGTGATTTTCAAGAATTTCCCAATTCTTATTGATAGCAGTATAACACATAACAATATTTAAACTCACTTCATTAATGGCGGAACAAGTTATTTTCAACATTTTTAACTTTGAGCTGGTTTCTTGACTTTCTTTTTTGTGATACTTTTTTGTTTTGAAAATAAATAAAAAATTATATTATTTTTTTCTGAGATAAATAAAATTTATTTATTTTAAAATCGGTCCAATTAAGAATAAATAACATAATTTTTTGTGAAGCCTATCGATTACTTTATTGACAGAATCAATTACAAATTTGTTTATTACATTTATTTATTTCTAGAAAAAAATGTAATACTTTGCATTTAAACATTTTGTAAAAAAGTTAAATTTCCATTATAGATATATCTACTTTTACTTTATTTATAATATAACTTTAATTAAATAAATATATATATATTTATGGTGGCATTTAAATGATAGAAGTTTTTATAATTAGTACAATCAAAAGTTTATAAAACCGCAGTCAATATCAACTCACTTAAACAGAAAAGAAGAAAATCAAAAGAGAAAACATCAAAAACATCAAAATTAACAACAATTAACACAAATTAACAACAATAACTGTAACATACAATGCAAGTATATATTATTGTTATCCATATCTCTGGTTTACTGTAACAGTATTAAGTAAATTGTGCAATCGTTTATATACAGGGCATGCAGTTATAAACCATAACAAACTTATTTTATGGAATACTTTTAATAAAGTCAATTTTTTTGCATAAAACTGAATAGATATGTTACATGACTATTTTGCAGTTATTGTGTGAATGTTTAACAATAGCATGAATAAATTAAAGGAGGATTATTCAATAGCGTCAATCATATGAGTGGTTATACAGCACACTAGATAATGTTTTAGCGAAGAAGTAATATTGTAGTATAGAAATGCACACAGTCAACAATGCTGGTTGCATTCACAATATGGAAAGAAAAAGAGAAAGAATCTAAGTAGTCAGGAGACCTTCCATGATGTTTGATAACCAGTTGGTGCCACTGCAAATGGCCTTCGTGAGAAACTGTCTCCCTTGCCATCACACTACCACCTTTATCTTGAAGCCTGGATTGCACCATGTTCAGCACTTGCCTCATGTCACACGAACTGTGGAAGCAAAAATGCTACCTCGTCTGAAGCAATTGCATTTTATTGATAAATAAGACAGTGGACTACTGCTTAGGCATTGGTCATGTGTCAGACATATAATGAAGCAGAATTTTAAAGTGAAGACATACATCCTAGGTATTTTATAGATGCATAATTCAGAATAGTGATAAAATATGCTTTGGTTTTGATTGGTTACATAATTATTAAACTGTTTAGGTGAATGTACTATAGAATGCTGTTAGTATGTCACCCTATAATGTAATGAGGCACAACAAAAGCAAAGAGGGAAGCCAGATTAAATACTGTTCTTAATTCCCTCCACCATCCTACATGCTGTCTGTGAATCACACTATTTGCTTAATTTGAATAACAGGAATATTTATTTTGTTGACTGTTTGCATCTCTGTACAGTCATTATTTGACTGTAGAAGATTTTTTATTGTGGTATTTATTTATTATAACGTTAAAGGTGTTGTGTATAATTCAATAATTATAATACTCTCAGTTAAAACTAAAAAGGTTTATAAAATATATATTTGTAGTTTAGCAAGTGAAATGAAATAATTTATTTAAAAATATATATGTATATATTAACTTTTAGAAATAATTATGTTATTTTATAAATGTAAAATATAACATAAATATTAAGCTATATTACTATATTAAAAACATGTTTTTCAGGATATATACTAATCCAGTTTTGGATAGTCCACTTTTTCTGACTTATTGTACTTATATGATAATATTTTCTTGACACACTTAGTATTTTACAAACAATATATCCACTTATATGTATTGATTTCATCATTATCCCTTTAATATGGGTCATCTATAAGGGGAGTTTCTACTGTTTAGTCTTTTATGGGTATTTTCTGAAGCAATCAATTGAAGTTTTCTTTATATTAACAAATAATTTGATCCCATTCTACTTTGATTCTACTTCTACTTTGGCCATGACCTTGATTCTACCAACAATTAGCAGGGCTATCATAGAAATAGTGAATTTCTGAGTCTTTTGTTGTGTCCATGCAAATGCTTACTAAGAACTCAGTAACAGGAATACCAACCTCCAAATGTTTGCTGGATGAAACATCTAAGACAGAGCAGTGTGATAGAGGCTAGCTTCACCTATAAGCTTCTGATAGAAATCAAGAAGGTGCCTTAAGATTTTTTCTGTGACCAATGAAACTGGGTGATTGATTCATGGATTCTACATTTAATTCTGACAATTTTAAATACTGAAAGCCTCTAATTTGAAGGAATTGATTATTTAGAGTTTTTTCAACATAAAATATATGGAACAGACCTTACATTATTGTCCAAAAAGGTAATTTTGTAAAAAATTATAGAAGCTTTTTTTACATTATCAAAATATTTATGTATATTATACAAAGTTCAAAAACATTCATAGAATTATATTTTAAATCAACATTTTTATTAATGTACTTTATAAGGACATACATATATTTATTGACTCAAAATTGTATATCATAATAAATCTATGAATCTATTTAGGTTATTACCTATATATTATTATTTATTATATATATTATATTCCAGAAAAAGTATAGTTTAGCAACACAAAAACATAGACTGATAAAAATGGTATAAAAACTATATTAAAGTATCTACAAAATATGTTTAAAGTATCTACAAAATATGTTTAAAGTTGTTTTAACTAATTGGAATGGAAATTAATAATTATGGCACAATAAAATGCAAATATGAATGCTCACAGTAGACCAAGTGCTATCTTGGAAATTGCTCCTTATGCTAATTTTTTTTTATTTAATGACAATATCTGCATATAAAGAAATCAAAGTTGGAACAAACAAACTGAACAGGTCTAGCCTGCTAAACAATCAACTAGCACAGCTGCTAGCCATGGGCGAGTAAGTTGCCCTGGGTGGGATTTGAACCCAGGACCTTCGACACATAATACCAACATTCTACCAACTGAGCTACTCACCCCCAAAATTTATTACAAAGATATGTGTTCTTGCAAGAAAATTATTGTCTATTAAACTTTATAGAACATATTAATAATAATATGGCCACTCTATATTTTTTAGCTACATATGGTTTAATTCAGAACAGCTTCAGATGTGATGCTTGTGACATTCTTGTAGACTAAATTGCTATAATGAAGGTGTAGATGGTTTTTGTTGATATTGCCCAATGTGTAAATCATGGAAAAGTGTTTATCATGGCTCATTCTTCTCAGGCAGCAATGTTTGCACTTACCAAAGCTACTAGTTATTATTTATTGTTGGTCTAGAGATATGCCTTAATCTGATATAAAGCCCAAAGTTAACTTGGGAACAAATAACTACACAATTGTCAACTGGGCCAATTTTTGTTGTAATGTGTGTGAGCAATCGATTATAGATCAACCATTAGAAGAAGTCAAAAACCTTATATAACTTTTTCATATATATCTCATATATATGTATATTCTATGAAAAAAATTTAAAATTTATGTTACCCATACTCAAGGTTATGAAGAAGGGCATTATATGAATTTTGTTATAATCACTAAGGCAAATTATTTGTATTGATTTATTATTACTATTATTATTAGTCAAATATGTGTTACAAATGATCATTTTGTTTGAATAATGAATCTTAATTATTATATGGGTAGGTATTTATCTAAAAAATTATTATTTGAACTTTACAATTGGTCATGGAATATATTTGGTAAATATATATACTTATTTAATACTGGATTTTAGTATGATAAAAATATAACAATATTGTGAATTTATTTTATATAATATTATAATCTAGGGAATATTTATATATTCAACAAATATATAAATGATGGATTGTTTATAGACAGGAATTGATAGACTAGCTATAACCTGTTTGAATTATTGTATATAAGCTATTGTTTTGTGAGTAAGTTAGTGTAATATAGTCTAACAGATAGGCAACTAAATATCCAATATAGATTACACTTTCAAGTCTGAGATAAACTTTTCTTTCTAAAATTTCATTTAACATACCCATTGTAGGGAATAGTGAATCAAGATGGAAATGTCTATAAAGGGTTAAAATTAAAAAATTAAAAATAAAACATACAAATAACAGGGGATTGTGGAGTAGATACTTGGCTGTAAATAAATTTTTTTTTTAAATAAATGAAATGTTTAATAAACAAAAATAAAATTGTAATCAACAAGTAACCCCTATACACTATTAAAAGCTGGCGCCGCAAGCAACCACACTACAATTATCAAGCATCTCACTATCCTTTACAATATATAAATTTAATTACATTTAATTTTTATATTTTCTTTATTTTCCAAAGAAAAAAAATGTACGGCCAAGTACTCTATAATTGCGGTAAAATATCTATATTTAAAATTTTTTGGAGATCCACTCCATAAACATGTAGTGTATGTTGATCTCCAAAAATTCTTGAATATAGATATTTTATTGCAACACAGGCTTTTTGCTTATTTTAATTACTTAAACATGTTGCAAAAGGAGAACCACCTTTTTAATACTCCACAATTGCCAAATGTATGATGTGTTTGTACTATAAAATAAATGTGCACATTTGCTATTATTTTGATAGATAATAATCATTGTTTATTCAATGTTAAGTTGGTTTAAAGGCAATTTAAGATTAACCAGTATAAAAATTACACAGTGGAAAATATTTAAAATTAAAGTAATGTTATTTATTGCCATTGGCATTGGCATTGGGTAAAATTTTTTCAGAAATATTGGCATGCCAAAGATAAAAACATTATTTCAATTTTTCATGTCTTATGGCTATGCATACCTGAAATTTTAAAAATGTAAATTTTTCAAGCCTCATGCACACATGAAATTTTTAATTTAAAAAATCACTTAAATAAATTACTATTAATTTTGGATATAATGTAAAAATGCACTTGTGAGTGCACATTTTTTAACAAATTATGTTTTTTCTCATGCTCATATAATATTTTTTTAAATAGAACTTTTAGGCACATTTACTAAGGCTTTTCAACGCCTATCATGCCTTTTAGTCACATTTACGAAGGCTTTACCACGCCTATCACACCTTTTTTAAGGCTCCTGCACGCCAATCACTCGTGAATTTTGCTTTTGCACGCCAAAGATCTTGAGAATATTGCTTCCCGAAAAAAATGTTGGCATTGGGTCATGGGTGTAGCGATTTTAGGCTTGGCCTTAGGCTTATGAAATGAATAACATCTAGTCATTAGAGTAAAATATATTAAGGGTCAGAATAAAAACACAAAAATTAACTTAACAAACAATTGTAGTTTACAACAGTAACACTATAATTGCATTTGAAATAATTAAATAAACTAATTTACATTATTTATGCATCAGCTGTTCATATTTTCGCACATTTAAAAATGCCTCTATTTATGTAATAAAACAAAATTAAAATGTAAAATCTCATAGAAACCAAGAACACTGAGATTACAAAAAATGCCTATTTATAATCAAAAATCAATGTACTGTAATACATTGGATCATATTACGTTATTAAATATATATATTAATTGCTTAAAAAATAATATAATAAATATCATTATTTAGTAGTTTTATTATTTACTGAACTCATGATATGTGCTTCATAATATGTGGAATGATATGTTTTGAAATATTCAGCATATACCGATAGCCCCATTTACACTATATGTGTAACAATTTGTGTGTTTTTCTATGCTATAGTTATAAGAAACAGAGAGTTTAATCTAGCGTGCGAGCGTGGTATAATACAGAGCATAGACTGATTTAGTAGAAATGCGAAAACTTGTGCATGTTTTTCACAATTAGAATTCTTCGTGAATGTTATAGCTTTATACTATTTTGTGTATATTAAAGAACGACGGACATTATATTTATCATACGAGTATGATGAGAATAATAAAATATTTATAATTATAAAATATTTAAATTTCCCCGTTTTGCTTAAAATATTAGCAATAATTAAAGCACAGCTATAAAGAAAGCGCGTAGTTTAGTTGTTGTATAAGTTAGACTGCAACCAAAACACAACTGTGAGGCACCACTTTAATTAACCAGTTGTTGTTTATGCCTCATGTTTAGTTAAGCTACAACGACTATTATAGCTATTCATCAAATGTGAAACATCCCGTACATGTTTGCAAACCTAAATTGATATATTTCTTGTACTACTTTTAATATTCCACCATAAAATTGGGGACATATATAAATATTAAATATATATGTACCTATACAGTAAATATTTCATTTATGATATATCTAAGCAATAAGTATTTATCCTTTAGTCTTGTTACTACGTAAATGATATATAATAACAATACGTATTTATGACTATATATATTTTGCTAGGTATGAGCCAATAGTACCTACGTATATCTCCGTTAGTCTTATTACTACGTAAATAATATTGAATTGAAAAACACTGTTAAAGTAAAATATATAATTATATATTATAACTTGATAATAAAAGTAATTTAACAAAGTGTTAATATACAGCATATATTATATCAATAATTTCAATTCTATATGAATATGATACGCATGATGTACCTACTTAAATTGTTCTCAAATTGTTCTCAAAAACTACAAAAAAGTCAAAATGAAGTAGAATTAGTATAAAAAAATAAAAAAATAATCCCTAATAATAAATATGTAAATAAATACACATATAGATTGATAAGTGCTACTTAATATAAAATTAAATAAATAAATACAAATGTTGTAGCAGAATTGAAATCCTCAGTAATGTATCGATTTCAATAGGTAAATCAATAATGGACAAGAAAAGTAATTTTGCTGTGGTTTTGAAATAGAATTGGGTTCAGACTCGGACAATTACTTGAAAATCTGTTTTATTGGCGGCGGTCATCACAATCGAGAATATTGTTTTGCTGGAATATATAATAAATAAATAAGCTTATGTATAAACAAACATGTAAATAACTTTCCTGAATTTTAATGCTTAAATGCTTAATAAGATATGAACACTTTAAACAAAATATATGTACATTAACAATGAATGATTGTACAATACGTCATGTTAACTTTCAATCAAAAAATAATTCAAAAATAAATGTCCATTAGCAAATCAGTAATAAAGAATAGTTGAGCATATCACTTACTCGTTACAAACGAAAGGAACCGAAAGCACATTCATCAAAGTCGTAGTAGTAATATTTTGTCTTCCCATCTTCATCATGGCTTGATTGGCGTACTTTCTAAAACAACAAAAACGGTAAATTCAATTTTTCATTCATTTATTTGTTATTTAGTTAAATTTAAGACACAATAAACAGTATTACTGATAATGTTACGGGTATCACGATAATATTTGTAATTTTTGTACTAAATTTTCTTAAACTTTGGTACAATGTAGCAAAAATAACATAATTTACATTATATTGTTTATAAAATTAAAAGTAAAAATATGAAACCAACTTAGAAACTAATTAATATTTATAAATATTATACCTCGTTGTTTATTTCGTGTATAATATAAGAATAAATTGCGATCTCGCTATATATACATATATATATATATGTAAATCTTAATTAATTAAGCCATAAGCTTAAACAAATAAATCGATAATTAGCTCAAAGTTTGATTGCGCAAATCAGTTTTTTAAAGTCAGGAGTATGTGCCGGGTTCAAACTCTTGGCATTAACAAAATGATTTACGCTGCAGCATTGAGCAAAATTTAAAAACAGACACTTGGCAATGCAGTTCACATACAGTTCACTTATGTAGACAGAAAGCTACTATATATAATTTTGAAGAACTTACATAACAAATATTCATAACATAAGATATTGATATACCTAATTTACAAAACATTAATTATATATTAAAAATATAAATGTAAAAATTACTTATAGTTTAGTATTTAAACACAAAATACTAAGATTTATAATTATAGGTATAGCTGTTTATATCTATCGGCTAAATAATGGAAATTATCGGAATTGAATTATTTAAATCTATAAATATTTTACTTATAGTATGAGAAGAATAGTATTTAGGTGGACCTAATTGCCTGGACCTCTATCGGAATTGAATTATTTAAATCTATAAATATTTTACTTATAGTATGAGATGATTAGTATTTAGGTGGACCTAGAGTCATATAGATAAACCAAATAAAACTCGGCACTATTAGATAGCTGTCAAGAAAAGCATAATATCAAATAGGCAATTTCACAGAAGACAACGAGGATTTATATATCGCAAATAAAAGAAAACATTACAATATTATGCAATCGATCAGTCGCGGATTTTTTGGTCGCAATATTAGTTTTTAAGTTGCGCTTCAATTGAAAGAATATAAGAGAGTTCAATATTAAGATTACGCGTCCCAAGGATTATATTCTCGGAAATTACACCGCTAGAACCAGCTACAATAGAATATATAAAATCCCTCAGGCGCTTTTGTTATGGAATAACAAAGTTTCAAGTCATGAGGAATCAAACCTGAGCTTGTGCAATCTTTAACATAACTCCATATCTTAGCTATAACTATTATGTATATCGCTGAAGAAGTGTTATTTTTGTTTACTGAAATTAGTTCAATATATTTTTATTTACTGATATTAGTTCAATATATTTAGAACTTCGAGAACTCCGTTCAATAGAATTCTGAGAAAAAATTGTTTCAAATGATAATCATAATGATAAATGATACACATCATTCATGTTAAAATTTATAGCAAACATGAAGTATTTACGCTTTTAAGTATATACTGAAATTTTGTGTCAAACATTTTATTTTGCCTGGACGCATGTGATACGGCCTTGTCAACATTAGATTTGATAAATACCCGATTTTAAAATTCAAATCTCAACCGCCTTTATTTCATCTGACGTAGACGCATTTAGTCAGTCGGCCGTCCATACTCGTGAAAACCTTTAAACTATAATATGTATATAATATGTATAAAGTTATATAATATATTACTGACCGTCAGTGTAATTTTGTCAATTAAGTGTCGATTACATTTAACATTTATTTAGATAATAATAATAAATTGTAGGTAATCGTTTGAGCATGGAGGAATTATTAAATGTTTCTTATAATTACGTGAGAGTGATATAAACATAAATTGTTACTTACATATAGGTATATTTAATCTAAATACGAATTACAATATTTATTGGACAACTCGCTACGATATCAAACTTTTGTATGTATTACATTTAATAATATGCATTATGGTGCATATAAATTACATTGTTATTTAATCATAAAAGTTAGATTAGCACGAAAGGTATCTTTAGAATATAATTAGTTACCTTCTGTTATCTGAAGCAGGTGGTTCTACCCAGCGGTCATAGTTGGTTTCCAAAATGTACCATCTGAAAGAGTACGAAAATACCTTAACAGATAAAAATATAAAATGACATGACATTCGCTTCTATTGTAACAAAATTCCAAAAATGACAAGTCACCATCGGATTATGTTATCCTACATACACATATGACAGATGTACTCAATGAAATACATCGAGACAATCGTTCAACAAGAAGATTATAACCTGGGTTAAGCTCATGATCATGGAAAATTATGTCTTCTTTTTGAAAAGTAAAACTAGGATAATTATGTGTAATAATATAATATAATATAATATAATATAATATAATATAATAATTAATAATATACATATACATATATTAATAATAATAATCGCTCGTAATTTTATTGTGGCTTTTATTATTATTATTAATTCCTTAAGAATACAAAAATTTGATCAATTTAATGTTGCATAAATGATAGTTTAAAGAACGTGATCATTCAGTATAATCGAAATGTTAGCTGCACACATATACGAAACTATGTATATAGCCTGTATATACGCTTAAATTTAAATTACATATGTTAACAGCTTATATGTCATAAGAACATCTACATAAATATATATATTAAAAATACAATTAAAAGATACAATTTATAAAATTAAAATATAACCTCTAGAAATTCTAAAAATTGTCTTTTTATTCATGTTCACAACTGGGATCATTCCACTAAGTCCCATTCTTTTAAATTTATTTAATGTAATTCCATTCTTCAAACCATAGAGTAATTTATACATAGAGTTTTTACTATGTACATTTATAGTTTTTCATATGCACAATTTTGTCAATATAGAATCGTTTTATTTTAATAAACTTGATGTAAATGGGTAGATTAAAAGTAGTATTAAATATTTTGATTAAATAAATCTTAAGAGCAAATATATATATATATTCATACAATTTTAACATATGCAAATTGTCTAAAATATCTAATTTATTGCCTGTGTATCTACAACTATTTCATTGCATAAACGATTTAATTGCTGTGAATTAAAAAAAATTACTTTGCAAAAGTTTTTGGGTAGACGAATAGTAGTATAAAACTGCATTCAGAATCAATAAGAGTCGAAACTCTATGTATAATTACTCTATGATTCAAATTATCTGTAGATTTATAATTGATGCTGCTTAAATGTTAATTGATATAATATTATGAATTTAAATAGCGGATTCTTTATTCTCAGTTATTGTATAGCCTCTATATTCTCAGCTATAATTATAATTTCCATTGTCGATTTCTCTATTTTTGGATTCTCTGTATTATTTTACACTTTTCTTATTTTAAATATTTGTCTCAATTTGTCCAATGTAACGCAGAAATAATTATTTTATTATCATTCTAAGTAATAGTGATGCGTGATGTATTGATTTATTGATGTATCTGTTTCTGTCGCTCTTTTCAAATTGGCTCTTTGTTCCATAATATAATATTTTTGTTTTTGTAATATTTTGTCGGTATACATACTTTAAATGTTCTTTATTAAATATTACGATATTTATATATATATATATATATATATATGTTTATTGTGGTCTAATTGAATATATTTGACAGTGAGCTCTAATAAAGATTGAAATATAGTAACATTTAACAAAGAGTTGGTTTTGTTTCATATTTAATTTTTCTCCCATTAAGGTCCAAATGATTTTAACTCATTTAAAATGTTCAAAACGTAATAAATAAGCTTGATTTTGTACTGAAATCGTTGTCGAATTCGAATTATCAATAACACGTTTTTTTATGAAAATTTATTTAAATATTTATCTTGTAAGTAGTAGGAAATATTTTAGTCATAACTATTTTTTGACTAGCCATACTAAATTTAAAATAATTCTAAACTAACCCATAAACTTCAAATATATATATATTGTATATATTCATTCACAAAAATATGCAATGAATATGTCTAAATGTCTATCTTGAACTCTATAAAATAATCTAGATATTAAATATACATACAAACTAATATAAATTAGATAATATGAATTTTATGTATTATAATAATAACATATAAATATAAAAATTGATACAATATAATGTATCTATACAAATCAAAAGAGAATAACTAAATAGCGCAAAGCTGTATTTTTAAAACGTAAGTTTTCTATGTTAAACATCCTAGTGAGTATGCTGTTATGGGAATCACAGCGTATTAAGTATTATAAATACTTGTTTATTACATTACGAGTATTATTTAGAATTAAATATTTCTATTGTAATTTGAATAAATTAAAAATGAATACAGATTAACCATTTTAAAATCATTTTAGTCCTTTCAAATTTTTTTAAATCCTACACACTTATAATAGTACATTTAAAGAATATTAAGGGTCTCTATAATTTTAACTATTTATTGTTTGAAAGATTACACATGCTATCATGAAAATTGTTTTCTCACCGATTTTGTGATAAATTAAGACGATAAAGGTCCAAAATATTGTTTCGATCCCTGGTAATAATGGCACCTTCATTGTTCCGTAGTCCCCCAATAATAAAGTAGACTGGTGCAACAAGGCGTTGAGCTGTCAGATGGGTCACTATTTCTTTAAATGAATTCGACATATCGATTGCCTGCAGAAGCGCATCCATGAAAAAATCCATAATTTTAAGCGAGTAGAGATGTTTACAATTATTTTATTAATTAAACAAAGAAAGAATTTTTTTAAACAAATGGGATCTTTGAAAAAAGATCGAGAGAGTCAATATAAAATAACATATATTATTGAATAAGCGGTATAGTATACAAATATTAAAAGATAAGTTCTTTTAAAAAGCATTACAACTTTATAAGATGCTAAAGAATATTATAACTATATTATTAATTATTATTATAAATAAAAGTTATTAGAAAGAATAAAATATCTAAAATTAACTACTATTTTAGATATATATATGGGGCTCGAAAAATTCAATCATTACATAAAATAATACAAATTATAAATACATATGCATTTAAATCAATTCATGTAAATCTAGTTTGATAAATATGTGCATCTGATCTGTTATTATGAGCGGTCTCACCTCTCTTATCACGATTCCCACACTCATGAGAGTTTGCTGTCTAAGAATTTCATTAATTGCTGCCCACAGATTCTCTATCCAGCTTCCCTTGTCTAAAAAATAAATTGAGTTCTACTGGACAACTGCTTATACAATCCATTTTATTGTGTAAATACATTATATCTACGGTTTTTTAATCGTATAAGATTACAAACACTAGGAAACGAACTTCTACAAATTTTAAATGAATGTTCTATAAAATATGTATGTAAAAAGGTATTTTTAAAAAATATTAAAACCACAACAATTTTACTTAGTAAATAAATAGGTATAGATAAAAGTAGATTTCAAAATTATTTTAATTAACTGTTATACCTATAGGTGAAACAAACATTCCTAGCTTACCAATCTTTTATTACCAATCTCAACACTATTGATAGACACCATTCTTTAAAGGTATTCTTTAGAATTTAGTTACTCTACATCTCAAATGATTATTTAAAGATAATTATTAATTTGGATAAAGCCAGAGTTGCGTATTATAAATTATATAGGTATCTAAATACGCATACATACGTAAATATATAAAGCACAGAACAAATACATTTCGATAGGAAATAAATTGCTATCGATTCTGAAATTTTAATAACTAAACCAAACATTTGGTGTATGAAATTGATATTTTATAAACACCATCGAGTGTTCGCAGAAGCTGTGTCGTTCCATTATAAACAAATCAAATTGTAATCCATAAAAAAATAGAATTATGTGTATTATCTCTTGGCAACATTTCAAAGTAAATAAAACATTAAATAATTAGTATTTTTATGGCATCAACAAGAATACATCTTCCGAGGAACAATAAAAGTACATATATGTATACAGTTACTGTTGTGTATGGTAACCGTTAATTAAAGTACTATATAAAAGCGAAATTAAGAATAGAGAATACATAATATGTAGTATAGTGAAGCTATTTTGTTTTGAAGCAGAAGCTAGCTAAGTTGGACTAAATACTTATAGTCCATGTTTTATTTATATATATTATATAGATAGACAGTTGTGGCCATAGAGTAATAATACTATTATTACTCTATGGTTGTGGTAGTTCCGTTTTCTCTTCTTTTTAGTTTAATATCCTAAAAATCGAAGGTTGCTGTTACTTTTATGAAGGAAATGAAGGAGATGAGGGTACCTATAGGTAAATTGTTAAATGTGTCGAGAAATTATAACACTGTAGAATGATCATTAGTGACAAAAAAAGAATCGTCAGCGTATCTAACGTAATTCGAAGTATATTTATTTATCCAATTCGAAATGTTGTTTTCATAAATTCCTATGAAGATGTTAGCAAAATGAGACTAATGGGTTGTCTTTAGCTACATTATCAATCTTCCGGTATTAGTTATTCTTAAATGATAATTGCTTTGTTTTATCGACACAAAATGAGTATTTCGTGAAGCAGAAAGAACCATAATGTTCAAGTAGAACGACCATATAATGTCAACAGTATTGAGGAGTGGACATTTGTGACGAGAAATGTCACACCAAGCGAAGCCTTGTGACTATAGTTAAGGGCGATTGTTGGATATATCGGTGAAATCAAAAGAATTGTTTAAGCAGTATTAACAGAGAAATTTTCCAATTGGGGAAATAAGAGAGTTAATTTACTGAGAAAGTTTGTGACACAGTGATCCTATACCATGAAAAGAAAAGTTCGAAGGGGACAATTATGTTTTTGGGTGTTTGATAATACCCGAGTCTGTACAAACGAGGCTTATTACTATACTGAAGTTGATGTGCGAAATCCTCTCAAATTGAATTATTAGAAACAAGTTTGCATATCAACATGTTGACTGCAGATTCAAAAGCATTGATTTTGTTTTTTTGTTTGAATTTAGATGTATTTTAAATAATACAGAGATTTGATAGAAATTATATTAAACTCTTTTTTTGCTGAGAATGACTACTCTCGATGATGAATTACCAATTACCTTGACAATATCTACAGGCGACCATAACTTCTATACACACAACTATTTTCTAAGAAATCACGCGCAACTTTACGAAAAGTTTATCCAGCTGTTAAAACCAACGGACACGATTGTATCTTACCATAAATGTAACACCATTTACCAATTTCAGTGCTAGCTGCATAGAAAAAACTAATCGACGTCTTACTGTGAGGATTAAGGGTCCTACAACGAAATAGTCTTACAGCTCCGATAAACAACTGACCATCTTTGAGCCTTCAAAGTCATCGCCTCATCAACTAATAAATTAAAAGTTTGTACTTTGAAGGTCTTTTTCAGCTTTCAGTGTTGTGTATAAAAACCTCTAATTACTTCGTGGTATTACAATTCAAATTATTATTTCTGTGTTATCATTGGATAATACCACCACTGAGCCGGTGTTCCTAACTTATTATTAAATTTTAAAATCTCATGCTTTAATGAATTTAATGGTGTACATCATAGCGCATAATTTAATTTTATATTATTATGTTTTATTTATTTATAATGGAATTGACAAAAAAATGTGTACCATAAAATCATATTTGTTTTTATTTATAAAATTGATAAATTATTACTACCTGTAACCAAAATTTCAACGACAACTTTTATAATATTCATCTAACTATACCTAATTATCCTTTCACATATAATATCTATTGCTTACTATACCATTTTAGTACGTAAAAAATAGTGTATAATTTCTGTTCTTCCAAATATTCCTTAATAAATTGCTGAACAGCGCCATATTAAATTTTATCCCGAATCTAAGGTAGTTTATCACTTTCCAAACTCTGTGATACAATTTGGAAATAGCTAAAGTCGAATTGGAAAGTTCATATAATATGTTTTATTATAGAAATACATACAATAAATGTATATAGCTGAATGAACTTACACTTTGTTTTTTATGACGAGTTCAAGGTTCAATTTTTGGCAATATAATAATACAAACTCTTTTTTATCTATTTAATAACTTAAGCAGATATCAAAATTTTGTAAATTTATCGGAGGTAGAATTAAAATTTAGTTAAATATAAAAATTAGCAAAAGCATATTTATCACTTTACCTATTTCAATTTACTGGATATCGCACTATAAAATATACTCTGGACAAAATCTTATATTTTTTATTAATTAGCAGATACAAATGTGTGCACATGCTATGTTAGAAGTATACATTACGTATTTTTGCTTACATTAAGTGTTTATAAATGTAATTTGGTTTTTTAAAACATTACAATATGTTACGTAAACTTTCAAAATCAAGGTTTTTATATTATTATATATAACTAATAAAATTAAAACTTATTTTGATAGTTTTAAAGTAAAGTATTTATATTTAAAAACCCACTATTACTTTTAAATTTAATGTAATATACTTTCATACTTTTAAAACGATTTAACAAGACATATAAATATATAAAAAATGCAGCATATAATATTATAAGTTATGCTTGCAGAACTCACCACGTTCATCAATCGTGATAGAAAACGCACCGTGCTTGATTCCAGTGTGAATGCCCATGTATCCAACGGTACTCAAGGAAGAATATACAACCTTCAATTCAATTAGTAAGAATAAAATATATTTTAATATTTAAAAAATAGTGTATACAGTTGTAATAATAAAAATAATTCAAAGAAAGTTAGTTAGACAATTACGTAAGATAAATAGATAATAAGACTATTCTATGTATATATTAAGACTTGATAATAAGAGAAGTTATGTGCGTTATGTTGTATATGACGACAATCTAAATGCAAAAATATTATTTATATTATAATTATAAATACAATTTTAGGTACCAAACAAAAATATCAAAACTATGTGAACTTATTTGTTTGTCATTTAATTAGAATATAATTAGAATAATTGTCAAAAAGCCGTTGCAATTTATTGGACATACTGTATATAGTCATATTATTGGACTTGCACTTAAAGAACGTATCTAATATAACACTTTAATATAATATGTAATATACAAATGTAATATATACCTATAAATGCTTAAAGTGCCTCTTGAACATATATAAAACACTCATAGTTATATTATAGCTATAAAGTTTAAATTACATTTGAAGATTCAAAAGTACTTATTATAACTGATGAACAATGCGTCGATATATATATACAGGACAGTACGATATGCTAACTTAGGATTTTAGCTAGTTAGTGGACCTCTGTACCTAAATATGTTAACGTATGTTTACATTTTACTCATATACCTTTTACTTTTAACTGTTGCTGGTATAGATTACAGATGTGTTACATACCGTATAAAAACGAATAAAATTTAGGGTGTTACTAAAATCCAGATGCTACTAAAACTTTTAAGTAATTGACATATTATATTTCGTTGTGAAACAACTTATTCATAATAATAATAAATACTAAATATAATAAATTTAAAATTAGACAGATTGTGTGTACAATCAAAAAATGCTCCGAGCTGAAAGTAAATATAAATCAATAAACATAACATACACATGTGTAGTACATATAATGTACTAAGGCGAGCATAGTATATACATAGATAGGTACAACTCTATTGCAAACAACCATATCAAAGCATTAAGTAAATATTTCGATATTAATACTAATAAATTAAAAAGGTTGAAATTTAGAAAGATTAATACTTTACATAACAATATACACATCAAAGATTAATAGTTTCACAGTATATTATGACTAACAGCTAGATATATTTTTCGGACATTTTAGTAGCATTTGTGCACCGCATATATTATTTATTAATAATTTCTAATTCACATCGTAATTTGATTTAGCCAAATGGGCATTTTATATTTCAAACTATGCATGTATTAAAAGGATGTAGGAATTTTTCATATTCAAGAATGTATTTATTTGTAAAGTAGGTACCAGTTATATTATGTTCCAGTATTTCTGCCATTTAACGTACATTGCAAATATTGTTTTCATTTGATTGTATGAAATATACAATACAAATCTGTGCAAGTAGTTAATACATACTATTCATATATTTTACACACATATGTGTGCAAAATTGTTTTCTACTGCCTTGTATTGAAAGCAGTAAAACCATCATTATTTTGTCATAAAGTTAATGACAACACCAGTACTTCAGTATAAATTGTGACAAAATACAGTAATATACATAAAAATGTAATTTAAAAATATATTCAAACACATTGGTTAAGTAGTAATATTGAAATATATTTTCTTGTTTAAATCCGAAATGAAATGGGAAGAAGTTCTTTTTAATTAATCAAAACGATAGTTACTTTTCCACCTCGCGTGTATCGAATAAGCGCAGTCATATTTTTCAGAAGACCAGTTTGTTCCGCATTATTTCCAAAATCAAAGTTTCTAGCATGCCAAAGTTGATTGTTTGGATCGGTAGTAACAATACTAGTGCACCATCTGAAATTATTAATGTTTATCAAGATTAAAATAATCTTCTATTTACAAAAATAGTTATAAATCAATTCTTATAATTTCAGTAAAAAATGAGTCTTACGCTTGTGCTTCATAGTAAAGATTGAAAAAGACAACATCTGTAGTATTCAAATTTCCATAATGTGCAAAACCTAAATTAAAAGAATTTATTAAAATTAAGTAAATTTTAGAGAATATGTAAAACTATTTAAAACAATTATACAAACCATTTATTTCTTCGACATAAGAATGTGGAAGATACTTCTCTAAGTCATTAGAGATAATTTCAATAAGTCGAACAATATCTTTTGGGACAGTGTCTCTAAAATAAAAATGATTTAACTTGCATTAGAAAAATCACAAGTAATGATTATGAATATAATATTAATTAAAAATAAGAAAACGTCATGATATTTGCAATATAATCTTTAAAAAGTAACGAAAATTACATTCTTTTAATTCAATCTGTGATTTATATACAACGTGTATTACTACAAAATTATTACTGCCATAAACTTTTTATAATTGTATAACAAAAACTTTTTTATAGTTATATATGTATATATTCGAACTGAATTAAAAAATAGATTTGTTTGATAAATTTGATTAATTAATTAAATAATTTGAATTGTCTCATTTTAACAATTAATAAAATATTTTTATCCTAGCATAAAAGTTTTAATTCGTCAATTATGTAATATTCTATTATATACATATGTAGGTATTTTAAAATATTAGCAGATTAATTATTATAATTTATAGTGTAGATACATAATTCGTCTATAATATATGTATAACTTTATAATGTAATACTCTTATTAAAATTGATTTATAAAATATAATTATATAATATTTGTTATATGGAAAGTAAAATAATAAATCCAACTGCTATATTGAAATTATAGTCCAACTGTAATATATAAATATACAATTTAATAGAAAAAACAAATTTAGTGTGTAGATAATTATGATGTTTCTATCCTATACTCATGAAATTGTAGTAAGAATATTACTTAGGTTTTTATTGATCCAAATTCAGACATCAGTAGATTGTTATTTCATCACCTATTATATTTTATTGATTGTATAATTTTAGCTGGATATCTAAGTATATAATATTAAAACTCATCATATAAGTTATTAGTAAGTGCAAACAATTTTCTTTTTAAGTAATGCATCATAGTTTTACTCCTACTGGAACAGTATCTGACAAAAAGTTTAAGGCAACTTACAAAATCTGCATATGTGACAATAATGTGATGAGGGATGAAGAATACATTGATGAAAATGATATTCAACCAACAGAATAACCAGTTGATGTGAATAGAGAAGTATCATGATCTGTATTGAAATTTAAATGATTAAATGGATAATGATAGTGACAAAACTCTAACAAAAGTGGTACAGAAGATGGACAATCAGTGGAAGAAGGTCAAGAAATTTAATATACTATTTCCAGAAGCTGTTCTCCTTAACTTATTAGACTCAAGCACAATACTGAATGAATCAATATATTATATTTATATTGAGACCCATGCATCATAGCATTATTTTGAAAAATATGTTGTTAATAATGACTTACCTTTTGTTAAGTTTATTTTTAGAAAGAATTCTACTTAATATATAAAAAGATTTATATATTATAATAGCATTTTGATTTTTATACACATTTAATATTTCATTTTGTGTACTACTTATAAAATATGAAAACTAAAAGTAGTACATAACATGTTTTTAAAGAACTATTTTATATCTCTTTAAACATAATAAAATTAATTCTACAAATTAAATTGATTCTACTAGAAAAATTTTATTAAATTATTATTATATGTGTATACACGAGATATCTTGAAATCAATCCTCTGTTTATTCTTTACTCTGTGCTTCATAGAATTGAATGTATAATTGCCACCAGGGCAATACAAAGCCAAGATCTTCTATCTAAATCAAATGTATGACACCATAACCTCATCAGTGCTTATGAACTTTTTGAAAACACACTAGATTGTACAATTTGTGTATTTAGATGGTTCTATAATTAGCTTATTTTGGTGTACTTATCCTCTGAGTAAGTTTTTTACGCAACATTTAATAATTTGACTTTACAAAATGCTATCTCATTCCTTTTCAATAAAGATGTAGTTTAGATCACCAAATTTTGACCAGTATAAATCTTCTTTGGGAAAGTGTGGTAACCACTTAGTTGTTGAACTTCAAAGAATTGGCTTAGTTCATCAGCAGTCATTGTAAAATTCGGGCATTTTTAGAGTGTACAAATAATCTCTAAATCATTCCACTATTGTACAAATTTATCAATTAGACAATCTCAGCTATATATTTATACAAATTGAATAACTAAAAGGCATTTGTGTGATGAGTTACAGTCACAAAAAGCGATTTTTTTTATTCTTAATGATATTCACCCATTAAAAATTTTGTTAGTTTAAATATATCCATTTATAAAGCTATACATTTATACAGTTATATTTGAAAGTGGTACATTGTGGGAAGTTTGATTGTTTCAAATTTATATTCTATGCATTTTATGATTTTATTCTTGCATAAACTGTTAAATGTTTGTATAAATCAGCCAAGGTATATAATAATATTAAATCATGCATTATATTCCTGATTTTCAAAAAGGTACTTATGAGTATGTACTTTTCAAAATAATATGATCTTTTTATTAATAAGATGTGGTATGATTTCGTCCATTTTGTTTCACAAATCGAAAATAATCAACATTGGATTAATGTTATACAGTGCAGATAGCTATTATTTTGAATTAATTAAAGTTTGATGCATTTGGAAATCCTGTTTTGATAAGTTCCAGTGAATTTTTATAGGCAAGATTGTTTTCAAAGAATTATCAAATAGTCTTATTCTGAATTAATATGCAGCTTTTATTGTTTATAAATATTTGTCACTATTAAAAATATATCTCATTTTTTATTATTTTTCACCATTGTGAAATGCTTATTGATGAAAACAAAAAATAGTAATGGTGATGGATGAAAAATTAAAAGTTTAAACAAGATTATATGTATTTTGATATATATATAAATATATAAATATAAGCAATAAATGACTTTATTAGTGATATTGTAACTTCACATAAAGACATTTAATAAGATTAATACTCATATTTCATTATATTTCATTTAGTTAAAATGGACTTTAAACAAATAATCAAATTAATGACACTTTTGCATAGCAACAATCTTGGAGTCGATGCTCTCTGTATTCATTACTTTATGGTATGAAGGGACTATTGAAAAATCAAATAAGCCTTTTGTCACAAAGGTTGCCACCCAACTCTTAGAGGTCTATAAAAGACATGAAAAAATACTGTTACATTTAATAACTTTTTTTACATGTCATGCATTGATGCTTAGCCTGAAATAGTAGTTTGAGAGTCACAGACACTGCTTGACATTTTCCAAGCAATGCACACTGAGCTATAAGGAAATAAAAAGCAGGCCAGCAAGAGCATGGACTGTTGATGTGATGGAAACATTGTTTGCCAATAGAATGACATTACTGTCATCAATTATTTTCTTCTTTTCATAGGCATTGATTGTACTTGTACCGATTTTGTCTCTAAATAAAATTATTACTATTATTATTATCAATGTAATAAACAATCATTTAGCTGTCAATGCTATAAAGACTGTCAAACATTGATCAACTCTATTAATGACATATATTGTATTGCATCCATCATGTGTACTAAGCAGGAAAAACATGATCAATAAATATGATGAATGTAATATTGGTTCTACTGAAAGGGTTTTTTATCTCTTCAAATACATCAAGACCTATACAGAACTAGGATTTTATAATTCATAATTACTATTTAATTCAATTTTTTCTTCTAATGGATATAATTATAAATGTATATTGATTTTATATAAATACTAAAATTATAATTATTGCATATATTATTTTATATAAATTCTGTCAGTTCAATTAGCTAATGTGCAAATTTGTAAACATCATTTTTTTCTACAGCTTAAAATGTATAACTTGTAATATTTTCAATAGTTCATAATTATATATTTCAATATACATATATACTGGGAATAAATTTTCAATACAAATCCTATAGATTTAATTATATTTCTTATTAAAAGAATATGTATATGATTAGTATCATTCCAGTATCTCTGTTAAGGATCTTAAAGAAAGAAAGCATTATTGGCAGTATGATCATATATACCTTTTTATTATATAATAAATCACAAAAAAGGCTCTTTTTCTGGCTCTGGATATTATTTACATGCTTCAAAATCAGTGCAATAAATTAATGAATAGGTATTGATGTTTCTTACAATATTAATTTTAAAAAAGGGAATAGAACAGTCATGACATATAATTACATTTGCATAGAAGAATGACTATATAAATAAATAAATATTTTAAAAAGTATAATTATTAATAATGTGATATATTAATATAAAAATAAAATATTCATTAATATTAATTAGTCCAAATTTGTTCATCATGTTTCTATTAGAATCATCACCAGACTTACTAAATAATAATATATGTATATACATTTCAGATGCCTATAACATATGCAAATAAATACTAGCATGGCCTTCCATTAGCACTGTGGATTTTCCAGGTTTGTTGGAGCTATTCACTGAAAAGATCACTATTCATTGATAGATATGCTTTATATAATCTGTATAATAATTTAGTATAATTCTATAAAAGTTGGGTATATTGAATAAGAATGATAGGTATATGATTTTTTCATGAATGAAATTTTATTTAATGAAAGGCTATTCTACTGAATTATAATTACATTTCTTATATACCTAGCTATATTATATAACTTAGCAGACTAGGCTTTAAAAAATAAAGGTATTATAAATGAATTGGCATATATATGAAAAATAGACCTACTTATATAGGTATGCCTTATGCATAAGCATCCCAATATAGTGGATAGATAGCATCTATAATATTAATGCCACTATTTAAATAAGTGTAATTATTTGCACATAAATCTATAAAGTATTCTGTGTCCCTTAAACGGTATAGACACTATAGAGTCTATTGGTCTGTATTGAACTAGCTTTATAACAGATGTTTCTATTGCTGTATGATTCAAAATATGTATGCCCTTACTTAAGTAAGATGGCCAATTTAGATTTTTATTTATGATAAAATATATTATGGTCCCTGAAAGTAAAGTAGGCAGTCTAAATAGATTATAATATGAACAATAAACTGATGTGGTAAATTGCTAAAAGACTATCTATTTATATTATTGTTAATATTTATAGTAATAAATAATGAAAATGTCTAAAATAATATATAAATTTTGATGTGCTTTTTCAAAATATGTTTAAAAAATAAGACATTTTAGAAAAAAAAATTTTTTTAAACTAAAATCTTAAAACAAGAAATAGGTATCTCTATTTTGTGAATAACTCATAGAAGTATTTCTAGATCACCTGGGAGTATACCTTTAAAGGTTGGTTTTTACAATTTGATTTTTAGATTACATGTTAACCTTAAAGTGAGTTTAATGCTAAAAAAATTATTATTATTAATATAAATTTTAGTCAAAAATATTGAATTATGGCATGTTATAGTATTACTATTAGTATAGAATATATTAGAATATTTATGTATTTTTAGTACAAAAAATAAAAATGGTAATGGGGGGAGGAGTGGGGGTGTATGTGCAATTCAACAGTAGTGCCAAATAGTCAAAAGGGGCACCCTCAGTGAAATTACCTTAAATTGAGATGGGTGAAAAATTTTTTGAATTATTCTATAAATTCTTTTTAAATTTTTAGAAATACCTTCTATCCCTCCATATATGATATAAATATTTAAATTAAATATAAATTTTAATATTTATAAACATCCATCAGCACCAACGTAAATTTGTGTCATATAACTTTTAACAACTATTTTATACTTCATAATCCCACTACAAAAATAATGTTTTTTTTAAATAAGTGTAACACTCACAGTAAGAAATATTTTAGCACTTTTTTCCAAAGTGATGACATTGCAATAGCAGGTTCTTTCCATCGTTCAAAAGCAGGCTTGTCAAGATCAATATCATAATTGAGATATTCTTCATTTTTTTGAGTACAAGTGAAACAGAAACTTAATTTTGAATAAATTAATACAAATGACACACATAAAATAAAAGCTTGAATAAAATTCATCGTGACAATTTTAATTTTTATAGCTATATTTTAATAACGCGGTATTTACTCTTATAACCTTGATGAGAAAAATAACTCTATTAAACAAATAAAAAATATTTACAAAAAAATAGATTGGAAAGAAGCTGATTATCAGAATTAACGTCAAATAAGACAACGAATGACATAATCAAATTTAACTTTTTATGTTTATGTTAAATCTGCTCATTAAATGATGTAGAGTTGAATAATTCATGTTAATTTAGTACAACAAAAAAACCAAGTTAAGATTAAAGATCACTGAGCGTTTTCCAAAAGTGGAAACGTTATCGTTTTCGATGTCGATCTTTAAGAAACTTTCATTTCAAAAGTCGGAATCGTTCGGTGTAACTAAATATAGAAATCAAGTAGGTCACATATTTGATTCCCGACACGCCTCTGCCCGTGTCTAAATCAAAGCGCTACAATAAATTTGAATTTATATATCAATAAAATGGTTATAATTTGAGTTTTAAAGAAAGTTATTTGCTTCAATAATATTTACTTTCTTCGTTTATGTAATGTATTCACCGATTCATTTAAAATTTGTAGTCTACATTGATTTGCTTTAAAATATATCTTTCTGTTTGATGGTCGAAATAAAAAATTAAGGGGCTAATAAGAAATTAATAGGCGACAAAAAATTGCTCCTTCTAAGTTTTGTATTCCTGCAGGCAAAAAGAGCTCTCCAAACGATTCCACTTTTGAAAAACGCTCACTAAATAAGATTGTGTAAAAATAATAATAATAATAATAATAATAATAAATAGGCTTTATTGGATAATGACACGTGTAGACAATTACGCTACATTGAGTAAACATAGAGTATACATAGAGTATAACACTGCAGTAGATATAATGGCTTATAAAAGGTTATAATGGAAATAAAGCTTATAAAGTTTATAATGCTTAAATGCGTATAATGGTTATAAAAACTCCTAATAAAAGCAACGATAGAAGAGTTAAATTGGAGGTAATAGCATTCTATTAATGAAAGTTCTCTTATTATTATTAT